>CAJQZN010037079.1:54839-69776 GCA_907164685.1 Colias eurytheme | reverse complement strand
AGTTTTCCGCGTTATAATCGAATTTACAGATACAACATCAAAATAGAAGATTTACATTTGTAAATTTCAACAATGTTTAGTTTTTTCATTGACTTTAAACGGGATTCCCATCTCGTTGAAATATTAAATATAATTTTTTTTCTCGTGACTTATTATTATTATTTTGTAAGAGTATAAGTATAATATACTTTTCTGGTAGCCCTACTAGAGCTATAAGTACTCTGCGGTAGCTACAGCAGAGTTTAAGTCACTCTTCGTACTGGCATGTTTGAAGCAATCTGTGAGAAAACTGTATCGAGATGGATTTATTAATTTAAAATGTAACATGAACGTTACTTATTTCATATTGTATCAGATTATTGAATTTGTTATCTCATATTATGGGTATTATATTATTTTATAAATAGTATCTATATTACATAATATATATAAAGGTATTTCATAGCTGTAATACCTAGTTACTTTATTTTATAAATTGAATTATTGTAAAATACATTTTAGTAAGTTAACAAACTTCAATCGTTAGCAAATACTATTCGTGAATTGCTAAGGACCTATGTAAGTGTGGTTTCGACAGGCACTCATATTCAACAAATTTATTTTATAACAATTGGCACAAGTCGGGCGCAAAAAGAAAAATACTCACGCAATTATTTTTCTTTCAAATAAATAGTAATAGAAGTAGATTTGTAGCGTATTTTTATTTTAACAGTGTATTGTTTATCTTTAATGATTGTGCGGTGTGCCTGGGACATTTGGTTAAATTATTTATAAGATTGTAATTTAGTATGCGTTTTATTTTGTTATTCACGCCAAAATGCTCTCCGTCCACCACAAGTGAGCTGAATCACAATTCATTGAATTTTGCTATAGATATGAATATTTCAGCTTTCCATTTACATAGTGTGAACGTTGAATTTTAATACATGTCACCCGACAACAGTTTTATTCATCTCTGTTGATATTTGATTAAGTTACTGCGCCTATCCATCCGCTAGGGTTAAAATAGTATCATTTTACAACTCGACAACGCCTTGGTGAAATAGGCACCTATCAGCCGATTGCGGTCAAAGGTCGCTCGTAAATCTGAGCTATATTTGGCATAAACGCACCTTTCCCTTCGAAGTGCTCAGTCTAAGCCCATTATGGGACATAAATATATTGTCTACTGAATAAGCCTTCTACCGACCCCCAAGATTGAGTTATCTGCTTCGCCACTGAACCATTTAATCTAAAAATGCCACTAGATCAATATGACTAGTTTTCCTAGTAAATATTTTCTTAACGATTCTTACCCCTTTTATTGACGATGGCTGATTGAAAAAGTTAATTGGACAGTAGCGAGTGAACTGCGCAGTTTCTTTGGTGTAAACTTTGATTTTCCTTTGGAATACTATCATGAATAATGAAATACATAAATGAAATAGTTTTAGGCTAATAATTATTATACCTAAAATATCAATAATATTCAATAGGTATTTAAAAAAAAATAATTTAAAAACTATTATTTCGTTTTAAGGCCTTGTTAATATGGTATATGTTACTATGGAAACAATTTTAATATACTTTTTTATAAGTTTTACTTGAATTTACATTTTAATTAACATTTTTGATAATATGTTTTTAATAATTTAGTAATGAAATACGACCGGTTTTAGGTAACTATCAGTAATGTTAAAAGTATTTGAATTGAGATATAAATTATTCTAACGTAGAGTTTTTGCCTTTATAATTATTTTAATGTATAAAATTATAATTCTGCTTTTGAAATATTCTATAAGAAGGTCATACATTTTTTGTAGTTTTAATTACAAGGAAAACTCGTTGGTGATGTTAATTATTTTGAAAATCGAGCGAGCCAGGCCGCACCTTCGGTTTCAACTTTACTATCTACTAATTATAATCTTCATTCCTAGATGACACTATCAGTGTGGTGCAGCCGGCGAGATGGGCCTCGATTAGGCCGCACATACAGCGCCTTACTAGCGTCCCGGCAAAGAGCGGCTAGCGAGCGAGCCAGGCCGCACCCTCGGCTTTTGCGGCGTTTGTCTACCGCCACCACGCAACTGTGTGTGGCCCCTTCCAGAGCCCAGGTGAGGTTAGAACGAACCTTTTTATCTTGGAATGGGTAATGGGTTCTAATGCTATTTATTTCACTATGCATGAGGAACTTAGCTTTAAGAAATATATATATATCTATAATTAGAATATCTACTAATCGATTTTATTAACAGTTAAGATAATAAAGCATATTCATTCAATTTTTAATATATTCTATCTATGGTAGGTATCTTAAAAAGAAAACTGAGTTTAAAATTAAAATTACTTACCCTTTTTTCGAAAGCATAAAGTAAATAAAAAGGGATAGGAAAACTGTTTATTCTTCCGTGATTTTTGTTCCTGAAATAAATAGTTATAATGAGTTTATTATTAGATAATTGCGAGAAAATGGAAAAGTACGAAAGTAAATATTTTGATTTAGACGTCTAATACCACTCTTACCGATTAAATGTTTTATTTATTGTATGCTTAGCGATAGTAATCCGCTTTACCCAGTTCAGTTTTATTATGGCATAAATACTTTTTATATAAGGATTTTATGATATTGAGTAACGATAAATATGTGCGATGTAAAAAATTTATGGAATTTGTAAAATAATGTTTATATGTATATAATGAAGCCAATAGCAGAAAGGTAATTTATATAAGTATAAATTCGTAATAAGTTACCTATAATGTAACTAGAAAAATATATCTCGAAAATACCCAAAATTATAATATAAGACAAAAAAGTCAGACAGGTATACAGTCGGATAATATAGCTATTTAAAATTTGTATACTGTTTTCCAAAATGAACTTTAAAGTAATATTACAAACCCGTTTTGTTAATTTATGCCAAAAATTACAAGAATAAAAAAAGAAATTAAAATGCATTCGACAAGCTGGCTCCATCATTAATTATCGTTATAATCCAAAGTTCAAACGTGTTCAATGTATTTTGTTGTTTTCAATAATCAATTTTATCGTGTGTCAGAGTATCCTTCCCTAACGGTCTCGCATTTGTTGAAATGGGACGATACACACTGAACCCAATAAAGATGATGAATTTAGTTTTAATATACAGTTCAGCAATTCACTAATATGATTACTGTAGTAGGTAAAAAATAACAGTTATTTTACAGTGTACAAGTAGAGAAACATCGCCGATAATAATTTAGTTGGAAATCAGCTTGAAACTGGCAGCTTTGCATTCGTCAAATATTTATAAAGGAATACGGTTAACGTATATTATGTTAAAATTAACTTCGTATTTGCACAAACATATACAAGCTTCATTTGTATATTTATGTATTTATTCATTTTATACTGTTTAAGGATAAAGTTCAGTTCAAAGGAACTTCATGTTTTTTACAATAAAGCAGTACAATTATACGATATTGTGTTGGGTACAACTGTTGTGGTTTCATTGCAAAGCCAACAATGCATGCTCTAATATAACGCTATCGCTAAAACGGTGTAGGCTGGAAAAATATCATCCAATACTCGGAAAAACAAGCACAATAAAGCGCATCGTTCTATTTCTGTTACAGTCCTACCGAAGAAATCTTTCCATAGTCAACGAGTCGCCAAATGTGAATTGGGTGTGGCAACAGCGGCGCCTGAACGAGGGATCTGACTCTTTCACCTCACCACGAAGTATATCAAACTCAAGCTTACACGAATTCGACCAAGAACTGAGCGGGGAGGAACTAGCCACTTATATGTATCAAGTGAATTGCAATATCGGTGGGTTAACCTGAGACACGTCTGTTTAGATTGCCGGAACGGTTGATCTAAACAAAGCAGTGGTAGTAAGAACTGTGATACGAATTGTAGAATAATTATTATTTGTACGAATGTACGTTCCAGAAGTGTGTTAATATAGATGTGATATTTGTAATGTGCTATTTTGTTGTTTCAAAATTTTATGAATGTTAAAAGATTAGCGAGAACCAATGACGTATTATTATCCAACAATAATAAACAATAGTTTATAATAGGCTTTGATATGTTCTATTAATTTTGAGAAATTTTATAGCTACACTATTTTTGAATATTATTAAAAGTCAATAAAAATGATTTATTACGAGAAAAATTGTACAATACCATTAAAATAATTGTTCTCTAGCATTTTCGAATTGTTTGCTCACAATGTGTAAAATGTGATTCATATATTAAGTGCTTTCACTGAGTTAATTGCAAACGTCTATGGAGACCAATATCTTAAAAAAAAGAACTTCAATTAAAATTGATTATACCCAATACCTTACATGAAGTTAACATTGATTGTGTTATATTGATTGACTTTGACACTTTTGACAGCCTAAAATGTGTTTTAGTTTTGGACTTCGTGCTTCGTGTCCTATTTTTAAAGCTTTGAAGTACATAAGATATCGGAGAGATAGATTTTGTTGAAGTTTTTAGCTTTATTTTTATAACAAATGTTGAGAAAAGATGTGTAATTGTAGGGGACAAGTAATTTTATAAGTAGGTAATACAAATTGGTTATGACTATGATTATGTGGCTAGTCAATTAAATAAATGTTATAATGAATGAATTAAAATATTGTAGAGAAATATAACATTGTTGAAACGATTGTTCGTGTTGTTTTTTTATTGGAATGTGTATACTGGATAAAGCGTGATATTAATTTAATTGTATAATTGTTAAAAGTTAGTTAAATAGATTCTACACTGTACATTTTGTAAATATTATTAGTTAGATTAATATAATACATAAATGTAGAATTTTATTTTTATTCTATCACATACATTTTGTACATCACTTATTCATAATTTATGATTGTAAATAGTAAGAAAAGTTGAATTATTTCTGCGCAATTGTTAATCATGAGGGAAACATGAAAACACATTAGAAAAGTTCCCTAGAGCCGTGCTAAAGCTCACGCCTGAGATGTTAGGATCACTTAAATCTACAGACGTGATCATTATTTTATTTAACATTGTATGTGGTGGTTTGGAAATGAAAATGCTTGGGTAAACACACGACAAATTACAACATATTTGACGATTTGAATTTTCCTAATTGAATTGTAAATAAATGTGTTTCAATATTTATGGTTGTTTTATTATCTTTGATGCATATAAATAAAATATACCTAATGTTTGATGGACTAAGTATTTCCAAAAGATGTAGTTAACCCTTATTCAAACGCGAGCCTGTGGAGGAGCTAACAAAAAAGTAAGATACGTTCCTGGGTAATTTTGGGTCGTAGATTTCAAAAATACACACAAAAAAGGGGTTAGTGGGGGGGGAAGTACCCTTTTTTCGGTGGGAAGTATATATCCCGTCATCTGTTCTCTCTTGTAAAAAGTTTGGATAGGTGGGAACTATAGCTCCCAGTGTCCACTCCAGACATCAATATTTTAAAACACTAGTTAGTTGCCCTGACTCCACTTGTGAATTTAATGTTATCGTAAAAAATTATAAAGATCAAGTTTTTTAATAAAGGAGGTGAAAGTACTCATCAATGCAAGTTTATTTTACTGAGGGAAGAATTCGGGAATTGAAAAATGAATGACTTCAACATAAAAATGGCATTTTACTAAAACAAAATAAAAACAATAGGTAAATACTAATGTATTGAGTTACGATTTCTAATTATCTGATCAGGAAATAACGAATAACAATAAATAAGTTGCTTATACCAACTAAAAAAGATTTTTTAGACACACAGATTTTATATATAGAATTTCCGAATGTCGTGTGCAGTGACGAACACTGGGATGATATCTTCCCACTTAAAGACTTAATTTCAATCGACTCTACCAAGGTATAAACGAAAGATTCTGGGCATATTTTTACGTTTCACGCAACCGTAATATAGTCTAGTTTACATAGCTAGAACTCAAATCTACTTATCTAATTTTTTTTGAGCACTACACCAAAAACTAAAAAATAACGATCGTTTTCGGCTGCAAAATCACGTCACCTAACTTTGACGTGTGTTTACCATGACATGTAATAATTCTCTGAAAAGTGTTTCCATGAAAAAAAGTTCTCTGAAATGTTAAGATTGCGTAGATAAATATTACACTGCATTAGGTTTAAGCATATAAAAATAAAACACGATTTACTTCAATCTGAGACGTGGGAAGTATAGCTCCCAGCGTTTTAATAAGGGTTAATTAAATATACCCTTCTCTCTATCTATTCACCGCATTTTTGTTCTAATGCAGGGTCACAGGCCGACGAAGGTTCAGGTTAAATAAGGTAAGGTGAGCAAATGATGAAATTCCGTAGGTTCTCCTGATGTTTTTCTTTAACAATAGCACCAGGAATTCAAATAAAATGAATGCACTCTGTTTCATTGTTCATCCATCCTCGACTTTCGACTTTGGTTGAATTGGGACTTGGGGGTACTTCACTTAAAGCCAACATAATTTTTTAAGAAGTTCATGAATCCCTGATACCGAAAAAAAACTATTGTGTTGGCAAATTGGCATATTATAGCACGAAGCCCGCAGATTTACCTATTAATAACCACAAAATGATTTGTATAATACGACATATAGGAAAGTATTGGGAGAACATTTGAATTGCATATTGTACAATAAGTAATCGTGTCTCACCCTCTTATCTGGTTGATTGGCAATAATAAAATAAATGTGGATGCTTTGTAGTTACAATGTACTCGTATGCTATAATATGATGCAAACACGGTTAATGATATATTATGTGATATTTGAGATATTTAATTTTTTGGATTTGTTTTCGTCCACATATTAGAATATTGAAATTATTCTGGTAAATGTTGTCTGTTGAGTCGTTATATGTATATGTATTATGTTATACATATTTTCTGACTTTCATAATACTAATATAGTTACCATTTTATAATAATTTTTGCCAATTTAACTTGAGAACAAAATGAGTTTTCCTTTTTATCAAAATGTGTAGATGCCTACGCCATGCCTACGCCCTACCGTAGGGTAGGCATACCCATAATGCTTAGCTAGCTTTTTCCTTACACAGTAGGAAACTATTGTTTATTAATAAAAATTACCTGTTTTGTCTGGTTTCGTCTTCGTATAAAAATACGATTAAATTATTCTTCTATAGAACATTTAACAATTATTGGATCAGTAATAATGTCAACTATCAAATAAAACAAAGGTTAATATTTGAGTTTAAGGGCGGGTAAATATCAATGAGCTATTATTAATATACCAACTGTTATCAAATAAGCGAGAGCTATTAGACTTTATTTTTACATTGCTTAGGAATATTCCAAATTATTAGAAACTTTTTGATAAAATATATCAATTGTTTTCATTCATCTCTTTATTTATGAGATTTTCGCTCATGCGTGAAGAACCTCTTCATGATCTTTTGTTATCCACTTTATGATGTTTTGAATATTTTGATGTGTACTGGCAGATGTGGGTACGATAAACAAAAAATAATAACAAGGAAAAACATCAAAGAAATACACAATACCTAGTAAACCAATTGTAATATCTTTGGTATATAAAGTAGCTTAGGACACTTATTGCCGATTCGTCCAATATCGTATTAAATTTCCATTGGAATAGTCTGTCTAACTGCCCATCTTTTAACATGTTTTAGGTAATATTTTTTATATAATTGTGTGATACTTTATTGGACTGTAAGTTTTAACCAAGGACTGAATAAAATGTTATCTCCTAATGATTATTCTTTCAAGTTTTAAGTCTACTTCTCTCTAACTCATTACTTGCGTACTGTGGAAGTTCAAATGTTTGTGTAAGCCGCTTCATAGAGCTAAATATAGCGTGGCTTCCTGAAACCCGGCAAGGTCGTAAGTCAATCTTGATATGGTTACGCTACACTGTACCTACGCGGTCGGGGGTTC
Organism: Colias eurytheme; assembly: GCA_907164685.1. Taxonomy (NCBI): domain Eukaryota; kingdom Metazoa; phylum Arthropoda; class Insecta; order Lepidoptera; family Pieridae; genus Colias; species Colias eurytheme. The sequence goes on along the minus strand of CAJQZN010037079.1, from coordinate 61,880 downwards.
TGCCACACTAACCAAGACTATAACCAACTGATCAGTTGGCAGCTATAGTGATGATGGTGATTTATTAGTAAATGGAAACACAGTCAAAACGGATCTAAACAAGACAGTCGGAGTTATGATACCAAAAATATAGCTGGAAGATACATACGATACGATATGAATGAAACGTAATATCTGTGGTAATATGTTATATGTATATTGAATACAATATTATGTAGTCTACTCAGACTTTTAATTCTACATAATATACATATTACACACACTACACATTTCTTACTACGTAAATAGGTACAATAATGTTATATTGTTTTGCTCTTAAGCTTGGTTTAAAGGAGGCTTATGATTGTATTAAGAAAATTTATAATAGTCAGCATGAGTGAAAGACAATGCTCGAGTACAATGTACAATTATATCCTTTGGTATAATAGTTACGTGTATTGTAGTTACCACGTTACCTTTAGATGTAATCTACAATAATATTATAAAGAGGAAAACTTTGTTTGTTTGTTTGTTTGTTTGATTGTAATGAATAGGCTCATAGACTACTGGACCGATTTTAAAAATTCTTTCACCATTCGAAAGCTACATTATCCACGAGTAACATAGGCTAGGTTTTATCCCGGAAATCCCACGGGAACGGGAACTATGCGGGTTTTTCTTTGAAAACGCGGGCGAAGCCGCAGGCGGAAAGCTAGTTACCTATAACATTTGACGTAACTATACGTATAGACTATAGAACCACTTCTAATTCTAATATACATATATACAAACTGCTCAGATGTGTTCGTTATGATAGATGTACAAACATTATAACTTATAAGTAAAGTACAGTGTGAGGCCGATAAAAAATAAAATATAAGAATTCGTATCTTCTCTTGTCAAAATTGTGTATTTGTTATTAAGTATTTATTGTTACAGTACGACTTTCACCTTTCGATAAAATATAGAATTTCTTGCTCAAAATATTACCACAACATATTTTAGGAATCTTTTTATTTTATAGGCACGTGTGAAAATATTCACGTAATGATGAATAAGAAGATATTCTAATAAAGTTGAATTAAAAGCACAAGTACCATTGATTTTCTATACCTAATAAATAGATAATTGATATGTGTAGAAAATAAAATTATCCCAACAAATAAGATTATTTGGCTTGCATTAGTTTTGTGGGGGTGTGTCGGGGAAATTTATTGTTATTCTTTATAGAGATTAGACAACTTGACCATAAATAAGGGTTGTTTAAGGATAACCGAGCCGAAAAAAGATCAGGAAAAGTTTTATCAATACCTAGATTGATAAAATATATAACAATCATTTAATTGTGTCGAATACACATTTGATAGCGTAATTCAATGCTCCAATCTAAAAAAGATGGGTTACTAAGATAAACAAGTGAATTATTAATAAACAAACATAAATATTTACTCAAATTAATTGAAAAAGGGCGACGTTTTATTTCGAACGATGTTCTTCGTTGGGGTAAATAAAGTCGATATGCCATGGAGGCTAAATTGGTTTCGTCATTCCATTAGAATTGTCAGTGCTGTCAAGGAATATTTAATGGGGTGTTTGTGTGATACTGTGAAAAGTATGTCCTCGATATCGAGTGTTGAGAGACGTACCTACTGGGGGCGGATGAATAATATTGGCCCATTTGTAACATTTAATTCTTTGAGGAAGACAAGCGGTCGGAGCTCGGAAGTTCGTAATACAAAAATACTTATATTCGTTATTTGAATACACATAGGTAATCTATCCAATAAAGGACTGGCAATTATGATAGTTATAAATAGTACCTATCTAACTTCTACTTTAATCATACTTATACCGTCATGTGTAATGTGCCCTTTAAGCTATCTTATTAATTTTATTACGTGTGCGGATATAAAGTCGATTAATTAATAAGAATTTTTGATAATATTCCAGCAATAGAAACACGAAAATACCTAACCTATAATCATTACGCCTAGGCCTTTCATTTTCAATATTGTAATTGAAAATAATTATATTTTATTGTAACAATATTCGTGAAAGCCATATGAAATGTTTTGTATATTCCAATAAGCATAATATAGTATTAATTATTGATTTGAGAATGTGAATTTTAATGATTAATTCAAAGCTTATAGGTTTTAATGAAGTGACGTTTATATTGATCACACATATTTTTTGTATTTTCTTAAAAAGAAGCAATGTTGTTAGGACACGAAAAGGAAAGAAATGTTAGCATGAGTATTGGAGTTATCTAATAAAAGTGTAAATAAAAAAGCTCTTTTAATTACATAAAACTTATTAACTTTTTTCCGCCTGATTGTAGTTTTGGCGGAAATCGAGAAAAAACGTTTTTTACTCTTTCCAACTCACTCACTCACTTCCCGATCCTGGTTCGCCATTAAATTATTTTTCTTTAATTTTTGGTTAATTCTCTTCCTTTTCCATTTGGATTCATTTTTTTTTGAAGGTAGTAAAAGGATAATTGATTTAGTATTATTCTATAAAGTATGCATTTATAAATTACTAATTATATGATAATGAAAAGTTAGTAAAAAGGTTGTTTCACATTGCATCAAAAGAGCTTTTGAATGGTGCAAAACGATTTTCAAGTTTCAGTTTCAGTGAATACATCAAGATGCCAATTTTAGATATCATTGTCACTAAAATATAACGAGACTTGCAGTTCAATATTTAAGCCTGCTTGTCCACTATCATTATAGCTTTATTATAGCTTGTTATATGTAAATATAGAGCATAAATCAGTGCCACGTTTATGGATTACCCGTGACCGTAATAATTAGCGTCGTTAGTGGGACCCACGGCCTGTAAGGTCATGTCATTACACGGACCATGAAAACGTTTGATGCTGCATCTAGTTCCAGTTCTGTGTAGAACTGTCTTTATCCCAATTATGTTTAAATCACTGTGGAGCTTATTTCTGAAATTACTAGCCGCCCGCCTAACTCCGTTTGCGTACAAATGGTGAATCTCCATATTAACTCTCCCGCTTTATATTTATTATAAGTGATAAAAGTTATTTCCAAGGATATAATTTATCATCCTGACAATAATAGTTATAGCTTGGTTATAGCCTTCTATAAGCTGTTTGTTGTCATGAATATTATAGAGAGGCACACAAAGCTACTTTTGTTCTTAATTAATTTAGGATGCTTTTAAATATAGATTGGTGATTACTTATTTACCTACATCGCTTCTGTTTTGTTTTGATATTGTTGCGTGAGAAGTTTGTAGGTTTTAGATTGATACGGTATCTTATTACATTATATAGGTATACTAAACTTATATAATTGGCTAATCGGATAAATCACAGGAAAGTTTGGACGTTGTAATAATAAAGATATCATCTTCCTGATTAAATTTCGTCCATAATATGCAGTCATAACAGTTTGATAATAAATAACTTTTAATTTATTACAATTAATATTCATTTAATAAATACGTAAACGAAGCTTATGAAACGTTATACAAAGTTTGTAATGTTGGTAACTATACAATACAGCTACCAACATTACACAGTTACAATTTAGTGTACCTAGGTAGTACAAGGAAGGACTAATGAAGGACCAATGCATTTGATTTTGTAAAATGATAATTTTTTATTCATATGTACCTAAATTTATTTACTATGGACTTCATGTGTCTGTAAATAAATGATTATTATTATTATTACACGCACCATGATTGCCTTATACAAAATACTGTAATATTATAAGTAGTTATAGAAATGAATGAATGACTTGACTGAATTTTATGACAGAAGGAAATAAAAATTGCAACAAGTTTTTCTATGAAGCAGGAATGAATGGATAGTTAGTAAGTTATAATAAGTTTTAACAAAGCACACTACGAATAGTATTAAAGAAATGGGTTTGTATTTGGCTGGCAAATAATTTTCATAAAGTTAGTATGTACCTATTAGTAAGAAATTAAGGAACTTTTAGCTAATTATTTATCTGAATATTTACTCGTTAAAGCAGAAGATAAAAAATTTCCTACTTATGAAATGGCCGATACGTTACATTGAGCCTGAGGTACGTACTTAAATAAAAAAATGCGATCTCCTTAGAATTAAGTTTTGAATTTATAGTCAGTAAATATATAAGCTTCACAACATAAAATAAAAAGAAACGTCCTTGCCGAATACTGCGGCATATTATTTAAGAATAAAACCACTTTTGAATTTATTTATAGAATATTCATATCAGATGTGAAAAGACCAAATAAAATCTTAAGGTTAGAAAGTGTTGAATTTTGTCCTTCAAAATACGAGGAAGTATTGTATGCTTAAAAGTGCATCAAGATCAGAATCATATTAAATAAGTATACCTACTAGGTTCAAGCCACTATTCAATTTATTTTTGGAATTTGAAAAGGACACAGTATACAAAATGAAAAAAATATTAAGTCACAGACTTGACATTTTGTAGCCTTTAATTTTTTCCAATAAGTGTAAAAATGGAATTGAAAAATAAATTTATTGATACCTTATTTAGTATACCTAAATACTCAACAATCTTTAATTGTAATAAGTAATAACCTACCCAGTTGTATATTTTTAAGTAGGTACCTATTTACTTTTATTTGATGATCTTCAGATTTTTAAGAAAGTTTAAACCAAACCTTGAATGTAAAATAATAATTATCCAAATTTATCAACTAATGAAAAAGCATTTAATATCACACCTAAAACATTTGCAGAAGTAGTTTACTCTGTAAATTACTTAATTCTTTGTACAAAATTCATTTCCTTCATACAGAAGGTTTAGTGTTGTTCTACAAAATGCAATATGTGAATATTTGTGCCACAAGCGATAGAAGATAAAATTCGATTTTAGCATAGAATTGCAACTCGCATCTCCGGTAAACCGAAGCGAGCGAGCTACGTTGACCAAATCGACCACTTATGTGTTCCGCATCACGTGTAACAATAACTTTCTTTCTTCTGTTTTGTAAATATAGGTCTAGTATATCTACAACATTTTTAAGGTTCCTATTGAATACCAGCGCTATGAACTTTCCATGCATAAGTACATTTTGTCGCAATAATCTTTACTTAAAATGTTATTTTGTATCATTTCTATCAAATAAATGCTCTTTCTTTCATTCTTTCTTTAAATTAAAACAACGATGCCAATCAGATATTTTTATAATTTTTATATTTACTGTTATTTCAAGTTGTTGAGAACACAATACAGGCGCAGCATTAAAAATATTAAGGAAATTAATTCGATGATTTTTTTTGGATTTTATAAAACTAAGAGCTCAAAAATGCGATTTTACTTTACATTTCCAGTTTTGCTGATTGCAAATCTTGATTATTTTATGAAAAAGAAAATATGTTTACCGAGACCAGTTTGATCTCATGCACAATATTTATGACCAAAGTCAACATACATTGCCGGATGCACTGATATTAGTGTTTATGTCCTTTCGGTAGTAATTTCAAAGCCTAGAAGATTTTGGATCTATCTTTAATTAGTCAAAATTACATTAATGCAAACAAAGTTACCTATATTTTTTGGTGAAGTGACAAACCCATATATTATTATCTTATAAAAATATATACAATTCTTATTTAAAAACTATAGAAGTGGCGCTGACAATGTCGCAGTTCGCACGCGTCGACAACATAAACATCATTGCATTTCAATTTTACTTCAAAGAGCTTATTGCTAAGGATTCTCTGTTATAGAACTGCTTGCTTCACAACTGGATAAAAATAAAAATAAAAAACTTCTGAATACCTATAAATTCTATTTCAAAAGCCTTCCAACGATTGAACTTCACAGGACGAAATACTTTTATAATGGACAATATTTTTACTTAAATGAATATAATAACGTGTAAGTAAATACCAAATACTTCTATAGAATAAATGAAAATATTTCCTTTCTAGACATAAATAACTAAAATTAGATCCAATCTGATGGATGGTAATATAACTTTGTTTAATAATTTATTAAGTTGAAGTTGCTATGGCCCCGTAGGTACTTTCGTAGCTCTAAAATCTAAATGATAGTATAGAATCTATAGTATTATATATATTATCTGTGATATTTATAAAAACCCTTACAGTCGACTTGTTTATTTCATTTCAACAATTCATTTATTGAAGTTTAAAAACAAACAATGCAAAACATTTCATCGTTAACGATAAACGAGGTGTAATCCGAGGAATGGAAGCATAACAAAACTTTCATCATTACTTACAAAGAATATATTTAGGAAAGTAAGTTGCGATTGCTTGTAAGCAGGATCTCATTAACGATAACATCGGACGTTGTCTGAGCCATTGCACTGTTACAAACTAATTGGTGAACTTCGATTGTCTGTCCAACGATTTGATACATTCTCACTACGTATAATACATACTTATGTATGATATAGGTTGTTGATTTGTAGTGTATAATTTATGTGATTATATTATATAACGTGCTCGTGATAGAATTAATTTCTTAATAGTATTTTTAAATGATATCAACACTGATATCATTTGAAAAATAGAGCGGCTCTGTATGCCGAAATAGCATAAAAGTCCACCTTAACCAATATTTTTCCATTTTGATTTTGTATTCATATTTTATAAGAAATGATAACAAAACATCTTCTCAATTGATTTAAGTTGTTATGAAATCTACGAAGTAAGCTTTATTAATAATATTTATATCGTTTAAAATCCTTGCACTCTTTTGGAGAACACTAGAAAAAGTTCCTTACATAAATAACTAGTACATTTATATCACACTTAGATCTGAAATACTATAGTTTCTATGTCCACGTATTTGTTGCTGAGTAACTCTAAGATGGTGTCTAAGAAAATTAAGAGATATAATACTATGTAAATATGTTCAAAATCTGTTTTTTAAAATAATTATCCAGTGACGCAAATAAAGTCCTGGATTGAGTCTTGTCATTAGAGATAAGTAAAGACAAGTAAAACGGTTTTTATTAGAGATTGTTCTGAAAGAGGGAGCCGACTGAATCATAATAAGGTATGTTCGACATGTATGAATAATGTATACC
>CAJQZN010037079.1:19922-39839 GCA_907164685.1 Colias eurytheme | reverse complement strand
GCACCATATAAGTAGAGAGGAGTGACTAATAAAAGTAGGTATAATTTAAAGAACGGACTAAATTATGCTATACAGTATTACAATAAAGTAAGAAGAATTAGATGAATGAAGTAGGTAACATAGTTTGCCAGTCAGAACGTAAAATCGGCTGAGTGAGTTGAGAGGAAACGAATCAGTAATAACAAATAAATAGTGTGTAATAAAGAATTTATGTGTAATTTATGAATTTATATTGCCAACGCCAAGTACGTAGAAGAAGTTAAAGACATCCTTTCCAGAACAATAATATATAAAACGTAGAATATAGATGAAGTAAAAGAAGGACACAATTTTAATGAATATCAAGTAGATTATAGTTTATAGTAGATATTATTAAACACAGAAAATAACAATAGGTATTTATGTAGACTGTTTTTGAATAACGAGAAAATAAGCTTTCAACTTCTTTTTAAAAGTGTCCCTTGATAGAGAATTTCGAATAAGAGGCGGGATATCCATTCCAGCATTTCGTAGCAAGAAATCTAAAACTTCCTCTAAAGGCGGCTGTTTTGTATTTAGGCACAGAAAAAATATTTGTGCAAAAAGTAAAAAGTACATAATGGCCATTTCTTATCATTAAAAAATATTTTAATAAATAAATTGAATTACCTAGTCGATACCAACTAAGTCATTAATATACTTCATTGACATTTCGTATCCTAATTATAATCCATATCCGTATCATTGTCCAATTTTAACAAAAGACGTCCAAAAAGTAGAGGGGTCTTTTGGCCAGGGTCATGTTTTATCGCAAATTTCCGAATTAAATCTGGAAGTTATAGTTTGCGTATTGATCGTCAGTAGAAACTATAGATTAAGTAATTCTATATAAAAATTTACTTAGTGTTAACAAAGTAAATTTTTATATAGAACGTAACGAATTTACGTTGACGTTTTTCATGTATCTCAAGTGAAATATTTGATATAACTACTTGCAGGAATTATAATTTCGATTTTAATGTAGCAACTAGTTACATAGATTGGATTTGAACAATATATTAATCTAAGATACAATAAGTACCTAATACAATGTTATTCAAGAACAAAATATATGAGACGATATAATTTTCCACATATTTCTTATTATTAAATAATTTTACGTAGATAATGACGCAAATAATATTACACAATCCTTAGTAAACTTCCATTAATGCCAACGATTTCGAGAGATTATCCATAATAGTACATAATGTTATCGATATACGCATTTAAATAATTACCACAGTATGAAAATAAAAGCCTAATTAAGTCAGCCGAAGCACAAACTGTTACAGAAGCTTGACCTTTCGATATTGAAATTCTGTTGTGCATATTGAACGCTACGTTATTTAGGGTTTCATTTTGTGGCCAGCGTAATATTCCCAATGTTAGTGAACGCATATAAAAAGATTGTTTTAACTATAACATTGGTTTTGATGTAATAAACAGTGAAAATCGTCAAGAGATGAAGGAAACCTTTACATTTTCAGCTGTTTAAATAAATATTAAAAAAATCGTTTTTAGAGGAATTTTTCCATTAAAGATATTGAATAAACCAAGTCTTTTTACCACAAAAATAGCCGAGTTTCCGAATAACGATTAAGAATGATTTATGGAAGCTTAATTTATCAGTTAACTGTCGAGTACACAAACATTTTTAAACACGAATTTTCGCCGAAAAATGAATACTGTAAATAATATTTTGTACATTTATATATAATGCGGTTTATATATAGTAAGTGGTATGCTGTTGCTTTGTCCGTAGCGGTAGTTCAACTTTCCATTTGTTCTGTTCTGCCTGGATGACTTTTTACCTTTGAGCAAGTCCTGAAATATAAACGATAATATGTTAAAAATGTTGAGAGTTTTATACAGTTGGTAATTTTATATAGTTGGTTAATAAAGTGATATAAATATGGACGTAGGTATTCAAATTAGAAATTATAATACAATGACGTGAAGTAAAAAACTTTGGATGTTTAACACAATGATATTATAACAGACGATAGAGCATTTTTTGTAAGACTATATTGGTTTCAGACAAATGTAAGTATTTTGATAAAAGAAAGAAACCATTTATTTTAACACAATAACAGTATATAATAATAAATTACAAATTATAAAAGATAATTAATTAATGTGGATGCGTGCGCCGAGAAATTTACAGACTAAACAATCGTAAAAGAGGTAAGTAATTAAAATATTGTATAAATTGTATTTCTTTGTTATAAAAAACTAGCGGTCCGCCCCGGCTTCTCCTGTGGTACATTTTTACGTTTTTTTTTCAAAAGAGCCATCCTCGTACTTCAAGGAATAGATTCCGCAGCGCACGCCATGAGAGAATTTTTAATTAAAGATTTTTTTACACCTTGGGTTACAGTATTGGATTTTTGGTAAGGATCTCTATTTTTTTTTTAAAATGCAATATAGCCTATGTTGCTCAGTGAAGATGCAGCTTTCTAATAGTGAAAGAATTTTTGAAATCGGTCCAGTAGTTTATGCGTTATAACCATATATACATAAACATACATACATAATTACGAACCTTTCCTCTTTATAATATTAGTATAGAAGTAGAGATATCTAGCTAGTTTTCTTGATAGTTTTTAATTACTATTGTCACAATAGTATTGTGTAATTGAATGTGATAAAATAAACATTATAATTGTTTTTAGTCTGATCATTATAATATCTATTTGCATAATATTATGATATACATATTTATAAAACAATAATAAATAATAATTAAAATACGTTTAATTCATTTTATATACGCAGTCGCTGGATGCATAATTTTAAATAAGGCATACCGCATAATGTTTAATGTGAGCGAAACTGTGTTAATCTAGTAGGTAACTAATATTATAAAGCTGAAGAGTTTGTTTGTTTGAACGCGCTAATCTCAGGAACTACTGGTCCGATTTGAAAAATCCTTCGGCGTTATATAGCCCATTTATCGAGGAAGGCTATAGGCTATATTACCTATATCATCACGCTACGACTAACAGGAATGGAGCCATGGGGGTGAAACCGCGGGGAGCAGCTAGTTAATAATAAGTATCGGCTTTGCTTAAATTCTTATTCCATTTTTATCATAGGTACATATTGAAATAAAATTCATTAAATATTTCTGGGTTTTTTACCAGGCTTACAAATTGAATTCGTATGTACGTTATATTATCACTAAAAGATCCATCCATCTATAGGTATAAAATAGTATGAAATAGTCACATAATAATGATTACATACAAATATAGTTTAACAAAACAATACACCCTGTACGTTTATGCGCCAACGTCGTATGGAAACAATAAATTTCTGGTACATTAGAGTCTAGCAAGTAACAATAATTGTACACAGTACAATATATACGAATAATTGTAGTCTGTAATTAAATTACACGGTACGGCGAATTAGAAAGACAGGGAATGAGAAGTCTAATTAAAACAATAGTTTCTGTGTTATTTGACGTCGTTGTTTATTGAAATGAAATGTTTAGAGGAAATTGTATTGATTGAAAATTATTACCATTTATTTGATATCAATATACCTACCTAATCCATACTAATATTATAAATGCGAAAGTAACTCTGTCTGTCTGTTACTCAATCATGCCTAAACTACTAAACCAATTTGCATGAAATTTGGTATGGAGATATTTTGATACCCGAGAAAGGACAGGTTTTATCCCGGAAATCCTACGGGAACGGGTTTTTCTCTGAAAACACGGGCGAAGCCGCGGGCGGAAAGCTAGTATGTTATATTATTTTAGATCTTGAATACTAGCAAATAGGTTTCCTCTTTAGAGGTGATCAGGTGAATAGTAATCCAGTGCTTATTAGGGATTACCGTTATTGTTATACATATATAGGTACGTTACATAAATAGAGATACAGATTACAGACAGCGATTCTAAGCAGTTTGGTATATTTGTATAAATAGATTTCAATACATAGGTAATAATTAGGTACCTAAGTATAAAACAACTACATCCAATGATATAGATATATGCATATTTCACAAATATTATCATTTCCCTAAGTGATAGATATATCTAAACAAAAGTTTTTAAAAATAATGTTCACGTGTTAAATGGTTTAGTCCCTCGTATCAGTCGTAACTCGTATCAAATAAGCTTAACCACAGAATTGCCATGCTCTTTTATACCTGTGTTTATACTGTCAATTTATCCTAGCATTTTTTCTTTCCATATATAAAAAGTTATGTTTATAACCTCAACGTGACTTTTCTGGTATAATTATAAAAAAGTGCCATACTAGGCAGGTTGTTTTATGAGAAATTGTCACTAATGGACTCGAAGACATTTACCAAAAAAAAAAAACAAATTCTTACCTTAAAAGCGTTACGGAATTTCCGCGACATTAAGCTGTAGAGAATGGGGTTGATTGCCGTCGAGAGATAACTGTTCATAGAACTTAAATATAAGAATGCGCGTTCCATCTGGAATTGAATAAAAAAAATAATTAAATAAATGCATAGTCGATCTTGCCACAATTGATTAAAAAAATTTTGATATCTAAAATCTAAAAACGTAAGTAATATTTGAATAAATTTTACAGCCATTGTTAAAGTCACAATATAATATTTTAAACGCATGTGTGTGTGTCTTAATTATAATGGCAGAAGCTTATCCCTACCCCCATTAAATAAATTTTCTCCATTTAATATCTCACATAGGTACCTACTGGTTTCAGGTGCATGTGTTATTAATTTTATGTTCCTGCGACATAATATTACATCGTATGGATTTTTTATTGTTTAATATATATATATATGTAAAATAAAACTATGTAACAATATTGTATAGAGTAATAGGTGTGCAATAAAGCTACACTTTTAAAGGAATTTGATATTATCTTTTAAACATGTAAAATATTTAATGGGAGTAACATCAGTTTTTACGGTTAACGTTTTAAACATTTTATAGTTTCCATACACTTTTACAAGCGTAACAACACAGCAACTTAAAAATATGGTGAGGCGATAAGCGAAAAATATTCTACAGAGCAGAATACGAAAATGTGAGATATCTGAAAAATTGTACTGAAAGTTGCGAGACGAAATAGTATGTAACGTTTTCATGAAATTAAATGAATAGAAAATGTAATAGTCATACGATATTCGAATCTGCGTCTGTAGGTTGAAAATACACTTAGCTATATTTACTTCAATCGAGGCTAACATCTCGTCAAAAAGCTCTTTTAGACATACCATATAGATTAAACATACCTAATCGTCAATACAACAGAATAGCCTAATCTTCCCTTTTTCATTCTAATATTTTAAATTCTATAGATATTTAGATATACCTACAATAGAAACTGCTCGGATCATAATAAAGTACCTAAACTTTTCGCTGAAAATCCAATATTTTCTTTATCTACAGAGAATATTTATATTTTTACTAGCTAATTGCCTAATAACATTACATTGAAACATTGTAAACAAGCTGAGTTTTATGCTTTGAAGCACATTTAGTTTATTAAATATTATAAGCTCAAAATCGATATAAGAAGCAGATAATAGAAGGGCTCACGTTGAAATAAGATCCCGTGTTCCGTTTTGGTAACAATATTAGGAGACGGAGAACGAAGTATGGTGACCAACAAATGAAAAAAGATGCCGCAACTGCCGCTGGAATAATTTTAAAAATATATTTTGTTAGGTAGAAGTGGTATTTATGTCAAAAAAACATAAAAGGTAATTACCCAACATCTTCACAGCTTTATTCTTATTGTGAGCTCCATAAGCGGGGTGAGAGGATTGCGATTTCAAAATTAACGCTATCAAAATATACAACACGAAAATCACTGTCATGGGCACCACGAAGAATACGACGAGCTCAACTGCTATCATAATAATTTTTTCCTCTGCCACAGTGAGACAACAATAAATATTATTTTTTCGCTCTACCAAATAAGTGAAAAATACATTAGGTACTGAGAACATGCACGCAATTATCCAGATAACCGTGATTATTTTGAAAACACGTGAATTTAACGCTAGTCGTTGTCGAAGAAACGGTTTCGATATTACAAGGTAGCGTTCTATTGTAAACGCAAGAATGGTAAGCACGCTACAGTTGCTCAGGACATCCCATATCAAAAAATGTAATCTACATCCTTCGTCACTAAACGGATACTGGTCTTTAATCCATATGATGTATATTTCAATAGGTACGAAAAGGGCCGTCATGAGATCTGTTATAGCCAAGTTTAGTAAGTAATAATTAGTTGGTATCTTCATAGATCTTTCTCGCGTTATAACAGCACACGTGCAAGTATTTCCAACAAGGCTCAGAACCATTGACACGCCGAGAATGCAGCTTAGTATGGACTTCACTAAATTGGTCTCTTGAAAAGTGTCGTGGTCGTCGTAAAACGATAGCCCAATACCATACCAAGTGTATGTACTAGTATCGTTAGTAGTATTTTGTAAATTATCCATTCTGGATCGTTTAATTCAAAAATTACACTTTGACACGACCAGTATGATGTTGAGCGCGAAAAAAAACTGAAAGCGTATATAGAATATTTCATCAAGCTTAGTTGTAAGCTACAGGCTGTTGTAAAAACATTCATCTTTCGATTGAATTTAATAAAGACGAAACTGTTTTATTATTCGTTTCAATTAAATTAAACTACTAAATCTACACATATCTTATGTGCATGAAACTTAAGATAGCTATAAATAGATTTTATATTGTCTAATTTTTTAATATCTCTGGTCATATTATAATAAATAATAAAGTCATGAGGAAAATGTAAAGTATTTGAATGAAAATACGCTACAAAGTTCGCAGTTCAACTAAATATAGAGATAATATATTAATAACATTGCATATTAAAATAAGCACTTCCTTAATACTATTATTACTATTTACCTATTTTAAACTTAAATCCTAAAACAAAAAATTGTAAAGCAATTTGGGTCATTTTCAAAATATTTGTACGTCACGAAATTGTCAGTAAACTGTTTCGTTAGGAAATGTCAGGAAGTTGTAAAAGTAAGGCTGTATTCAGAATAAGGTAATATTACATATAAAAAAGTAAGAAGTCATTAGTTAAAAAAAATATATATTTTTAGTTACAAAATAATCAACAAACAATCAATTTTTATAATTCTCTGTTTGCTTTTCCTTTTCTTTTCTTCTATCATTAGCTTCTTTCCATTTTTGTCTTCGAGCTTCTTTTTCACTGTCATTAAGATCTGTTATTTTTCTTTGTCTTTGTTTCACTTTCTCGAGGTGTTTTTTCCTTTTCTTTTCATATTTTTCAGGGTTTTGCTTTTTTAGTTTTTCAATACATTTTTTTGCCGTTCGGCACCGGTTAGCGGCATTCTGAAACTAAAAAAAGCTGTTGGATTGTATGTATTTTGAATAAAAATAAAAACAAAAGTAAGCATCACTCGTGTGGGTGGAAAAGCGATCAACAGTAAATGCAATAAGGCAAGCGTTATCCCATCAGAAACCACTTGTAAAATTGGAGGCCAAGACTCACTGATCCGCTTTCACTATAAAAAAGTTATCAGATCCCAGGAAAAGTCAAGTCCCTAAGCCCGACTTTACTAACCCTACATCATGGTTTAAAAAAGTATGGCCTGTAGTTACAAAAAAATAATCTTGAGAGATTTATTGTTTTTCTCCTTTATTTTTATTCGTTACATTAATTTAACACACATTTTAATATCTTATTTTCATACTTTACACATGAGACCACAGCTTTACCGTCTACAATTTACTGACGTCAGTAAATGTCAAGAAATTGTTCGTCAGTAACATGTAAAAAATAACCTAAGAAATACTTTTACACAAAACATAATCACATTTACCATTAGATTGAAAGTGTAATCTATTACTCTAGTCATAATTTAAGTATATTACAATTGCGGTAGGTGAATTCTTCAAAATGTACTTACTTTTGTTGAGAATACGTCGTTAGGAAATTGTAACTAAATTTTTTGCACAGCACACTACTGGACTTCTTCCATGTCTGGACGACGAACAAAATGGCGGCGCGTTAATGTGACCTTTCTTTTCGTGACATGACCAGTGCTGCCAATGATTAGAGTTAGATTCCTCTTCTTTGTGATACAAGAAGTTGGTTAATTATGTCAATAAATCAGTGTCACGAAATTGTAACGATTGATAGGGACATTTTTATAATATGTAATTCTTCGTTTATTTAAGGTAATTTAAATAGTTTAATCTATCAGATATAACACTTCAAACATTGCTTTTTAATTATGATACAAAAAAATAGGAAGTTTCATACAAAAATTCTGATAAAAATATTGGTTTTCATTGTCGTCCACATAGGGGACAATAAAAAAATGTATGGAGCTTTTTTTGTTACTTTATTTTCACATTAAATTTATGTAAGAATTTGAATCGCATTTCATTGCTTTTTATCAGAAATGATATGCAGTATGCTTAAGTTTAGTCTGTAAAACGTTAACAATGATTTATTTCAGTCGTAACCATATTTTTTTCGAAGATTTTTTAGGGGGACAAACATTTTGTAGTAATGTACAATTATTTTGAAAACGACTCATTTTTGAGTTTAAATATTTTTATATGCAGAACTTTTTGTTACAAATAAATAGCAAATATTTTATTCTACACGTGCATTCTCATGACTTAATAATTCGAAAATAAATTTTAATTTAAATATATTTTAATTCATATTCAGAACTTTTAGAAAAAATAAAATAATATTGCAGTTGTGAAATTATATTTTTCCAAACACCATTAGCATAAAAGTAATTGACTGTAACCAAACAAGGGCTCAAATTGACAGCAACCATAGAGCGGTTCCAACGGCCCTTAATTGAAATTACTACCTACTGTCGTATACATAGGGGGCGTCTTCAGTGCTACCGTTAAAGTGCAAAGGAAACTTTAAGAAGCCTTTTTTCGGAGTAATTGTCTTAGAAAGTGATTTGATTTTATGCGCTATCTAGAATTTAAGTAAATAAGTTATTTTTTATAAATTATAGCCACGGGGAAATAAAATATGGTTATAGTAAAATTTTGTTAACACACAGTAAAAATTTTGTTGTTGTACATATATCTTACATTTGAAAACTAAATTTCGCAAGAGAACGACAAATCATCATGAGCTTATTTGTAAGGCCAATGCTTCGTCTTCCTGTCGCCACCGTAGCCTTTCAGATTAGGTAACTCAATTTTAATAGATTAAGATAAAGTTAAAATAAATTACTCGTCAATTTTTAAAATGAAGCTTTAAATACACGTTTGTTAAAACCGAGAATTTTTTAATTTAATTTGTCTTCATTAGTTTCTCACGTTTTTTATGTGATTAATCTGTGTCTAATTTTGTTCGTGTAACATTGTTTCTCTACGTCGTACAATTTCATGCAGATCCCAAATGTAATAAATTAAGTCTGATAACACATCTGCAACTAATGGACCGCGTTAATGATCACTTATCAAACGGCAATGCCTATAGCCGTTTGCCTTTCTGAGATAAATACCTATTGTCTATTTACCTAATAAGATAGGTTGGTAGTTGTTCAAATATGTTTTTTGTCTGATTTTGTACTCATAAATAGTGATATGGTATATTGTATCAACTATTCAAACTCGAACTCAACCATTTTTTAATTTGACTTCGTTGAAAAGTTCTTTTGAATCGTCAAAATACAGAAAAATAAAGTTAGGTATTAAACCTTATAGAATAGGAATCAATTTTAATATTATATTTTTTAATTGGTGCGCCTGCAAACATAAAACAATTTTAAAGAAATCATTTTCAGTCTAAATGTTTACAAAATAAGAATTTCACTTTCACTGCAACATACATATGAGACTAATGACCATCGTTATCATATTGAAGAAAAACAGTACTTACCTACTTATTATGCAAAGTATATTTATAACATTCTAAATTTAGAACCTTCTTTGTGTTTTACAAGGAAGCTTAGAATACATTTTTGCATTTTCATGAATAAATAATTCAAGCTCAAACTCAAATTCATTTCTTTTACCTATTTAGGGAATAGGTACTATTTTCAGAGTGTACTTAATGAGTTAATGAGAGCTTTTTTTATTCGGAGATCGTAAACGGCATCAAAAGCTTTGACTTGGCATGTTAAAATTTTCACTTTAAAAAATATCTCTACCATTGTATCGTCGGATATGAGATCTTTTTTGGCTGCTAAGGACAATATAACTTAAAGACAGTCTTTTATAAGCCAACTACTGTCGAGGGGAAAAGTTTTGTACGTCGAGCATTAAATAATAACGAGTTTACTTTGGTATTTGATACAAATACAAATTTACTAAAAAAAAACAATAGTTATTCAATATGCATGAAAAAGCAACTAGATTTAAACACAATTAACACGATTCTACATCATCCTAACTAATATGCCTCAACCACTAAAATTTTATACACTCACACCTTGAGACGAACATAGGATTGGTTTGATCTCGGAATTACTACTGGAACGGATATTAGGTGGGCTTTTCTTCGATTATTCGGGCGAAGCCGCAGCCGGAAAGCTAGTATTCTATAAATTAAACACTACTTAATACTATTAAAACTGTTAATAAACATTTATCTAAGGGTTATTGGGTGGGTTATTCACAATAAACTATGAACGATGAAATTATTTCATATATAACACATTATTTTTATTCCAAAGGTCTTTTAATAATTAAAGGTAATTTAATACGACTTCGTTTTCCCGACAATAATTTTCCTGCCTACACTGTAATACCGAAACTTTGATCTGTAGGCAGAAGTTCTAAGATTAGCTATATCATATTTCAGAACAATATGTAAATCAACATCTACGCTGTTATATATTTTATTACTTACCTATGAGTTTTTTTTCATAAATGAACTCACAACTTTTAGAGCAACTTTGAAATTTAGCTACCTATATTTAATTGATGTTATTCCTGAGTGAATCTTTACAAAACCAAGGCGAATGACGAGTTAAATTATCAAAGGTTAAAGTATTACATATTATTTATGCTTCGTCAATCGTCTAGTTAATGAATTGAAATTGAAAGGTATTAAAATTAAGTTGTATCTACAAACTATTTATAGTAGGTACGATAAACTATTCATTTACATAATGTATGTAATTAATGTTTCTTTCGCGTATTAATAAAAAAGTAATTGCCAAGACAATTTCAAAAACAGCAGTTATAGATATTCAATAATTTAAAATATATCAAGCTATGTTGTTGGTTACATTGAATTTAAAAAATATTTGAATTATAGATACCTCAAGGAGATGAAAGATTGAAATTATTTAACATAAATTATTTCTATTCAGCCGCTTCATTGAAATTCGAGTAAAATAAACGTGTTACCTATTTTGTTCCATACTTAAGAACTTAATACCTATAAGAATAGATCGCGTAAACAAGGTTCACCTTGTTTATAAGTCTGCTGTGTCTCTAGATTATAATTATTGTTATTCATACTTATTCTTCTGTTACCTACCGCGTGAATTTATTGATAACAGTTAAGTGTCAAAGGTTGTAATAACACGTCCAGCATGCGGGTCTCACGTAAATCATTATTTGTCATACTTATCACCTTCACCTAGAGACGAGGTGGTTGTCGGAAATTCTTCCGTTGCGAATTGCGATAAACTTTTTATTAATAGAATTAAAATAATCTTAATGTATACGGTTTTCTTTTCATATTATTCATATTATAATCTCCAAAAAATATGAATAAACATGACTGTTTCTTCCTACATTCCGATTGATTGTAAAGGTTCAGTAGGTACATAGTTTATGAAGAAAACATACGATACCTATGTCTTAGTACTTACCTGCTACTTTTATTTCCTACTAGCTGCTCCCCGCTTTCTAAAACCGAAAGAATTTTTTAAATCGGACCAGTAGTTCCCGAGATTAGCGCGTTCAAACAAACTAACAAACAAACTCTTCAGCTTTATAATATTAGTATAGATTACAAAAAATTGTAATTTTGTACTTTCAGATGTACATCCATAATAATGAATTGTTAAAATTAGAATTAATTTTAAAACTTGTGGTAAAAAAATAACAAAGAAAAGAAAATATCGGAAAACAGGATATTGGAAAACGCGCTTTTCCTTTCTAAGCACTTTGTAAAGTTGGATACTGTTAGTAATAAATTTTACAATACACTTTTTTAGGATAATACATTAGGTATATCGATAAATGTTGAGTGTCGGTAAAAGTTGGCTTAGGTACCTACTCATATTACTGAAAATAGGTTTTATCCCAGAAATCCTACAGGACCCTATGCGGGTGTTAAATAAATCTGGTTGAACACACATTATTAAGATTTATTCCAATTATACATGATCTATCAATATAATCGATTGTAAGTAAAATAAATCCCTGCCCTAATCTAAATAACAAATAATTTAAGTGCGATTTTAAAGGGTGATGACAAGAAACCGCTATAAAAATCGCGAGGGACCCTTTTCTCGTCCTAATAACATTATATTCGAAGTCATAAGTTCAACTGAAGTAATGGCTATTACATGTTAAACCATATTCTTATCGAGTTGGTGAAATCTTATTTCAGGCGAAAGATAAAGGGGAACAAATCTTCATGAAAACATCATTTGGCACGTTTTGTTTTTAGATAAGATTCATGTCTATTTGAAAAATCAATGATAACTCTAACGTTTATTCCCAAATCTTTGGATTATCTATAGGATTTATTTTGCATATCAAATACTTTTTATTTATAAAAGAAACCCTCAGGCACACCAATTGTTTCTTTTTTAATATATTACAATAGCATGAATGTAGGTAGGACTTAAGAACAAGAAAGGTAGAGCGCCCATATAATAATAAAAACTTCGTAGGTAACATTAAAATGCAGTAAAACCGCCACGAGCAGATAAATATATTAGGAATATGTTATATTCATAATGTTAATAATACGGAATAGATACCGCAGTGCCTTGGGCTTATTTGTAGAGGCTTGTTCTGGTAGCATTTTGCATACACTGGTATCTTGTAAGTAATAAGTAAGTAATTAAATTCATCTTGTTAACACAATATGTTGTAGTTAAGAAACCTGGAAGAAAACGCTTTTATGCGATAAGGTCACCTTTTGTACTTTACCTAGCATCCATACAAATATATCTACCTACGGTACATTGTATTGTCAACTGGTGTGTACAATAAATGGTTAAATAAATAAATAGTTAATAGCAAAGATTCAAATATCTTAGTATTTTAGTTATTAGTTATAAAAACAAACTTATTATCTATCTTGTTATACATATGTATCTAATATCTTATATATAAATCCAATTATCTATTATCTGATCTAGCTACTCTATCTGAAGATTTTCTTGAATATCAAAGTATTCTTGGAATACCATTTAATTAGCAAATAATTAAATCTTTTATTCGTAACAATGCTATTAAACACCCAATTTCGAGAACAAATAATTTTTATGGGAATTACAAATAAATTACAAGAAACAGGAATTTGGCGGTAAATTTTAATTAGTATTTCTAATATTAGCGTCGAGTAAGATGTTAATAATATAAAATAACTAGCGGTCCGCCCCGGCTTCGCCCGTGGTACATATGAAAAATAGATGTTGGCCGATTCTCAGACTTACCCGATATGCACAGAAAATTTCATGAGAATCGGTCCACCCGTTTCGGAGGAGTATGCAGACTAACATTGTGACACGAGAATTTTATATATAAGAAATTTATTAATAAACAATGAAAATTCGTTACGTTTTTAAGATAATGAAACGTGACGTAATCATACTTACACATATTCTTCGCTCAGTTTAATTCGTAGTCAAGATTTATTCATTATAATTCGTATTATGGTTAAAGTAAGAATGGAAATTCAGGGGAAATTATTAGCTCTCGCTCACACGTGCTTGAAGGCTGTAGCAATGGATCAATCATAGTGAGGATGTATGGAGCTTTGGATTTGTTGTTTATTTATTTTTGTGTAGTATTGCATGTATTTCATGTAAGAAAGGCGTTAAAAATATAAATAGGAATAGGAGTACATAATATAAACAACTACGTTAAGAAAGCCTAGTGCAAGTATAGGTATTCACCATGTATTCACATATGAAACGCTTTTCATATTACTAGCTGTGCCCCGCGGTATTACACGCATGTTTCCGCTCCTGTTGGTCTTAGCATATACTTAGCCTTCCTCGATAAATGGGCTATCTAACACAGAAATAATTTTTCAAATCGGGCCAGTAGTTCTATGTTTTTCGCGTTCAAACAAACAAACAAACTCTTCAGCTTTATTAATACCTATAAATATAGATTATACCAATTCAAATGAAACGATACAAATAGTTTTAGTAGTTACAATATGCCCTCGTAAAATGTAATTAATAGTCAAGGTGACATTTACAATGATGAAGAACACGTTTGGCAAATCGTATTAATATTTTTTTCAATAATAATTAACCACAATAATAAACTCACGATTAAATCATTACTGACATTACACATGCCTTTAGGACAATGATTTTACTGTCAAATATCAATGGAATTGTTTTTACGAAGAGTTGAATAGGATTTGTCTTAGTATATAAATGTTTATTGAAGAACTGTACACCATAACAAAGTTGTGCCTTCGAAAATGATGTCGGTGAGTTGATTTGATAATTAATATGTCATTATATACTTTCTTGAACCTTTAGTACATACTACTACATCAGATCCCTTTAATCAAATTAGCAGTCATTTATTTTATCATATAATATACTTTTATTTAGAGTACATTGTCGTTTTAATGTAGAGTAGGTACACTGATACTATGTCATGAAGCCTCCTAATACACATTTATTGATTCTAATTATGATAATAAGTTATTGTGCACTTTATGCTATTTTTTCTATTGTTATTTTATTTGCATTAATTTGCATTCCACGTTGTTTTATATCAAGCAATTATTAACAAAATATTCATGGTATGTTTTAATATTTTCTGGATTTATTTGGATCTTCTATCACATTAAATAGGTAAAGAGTTCCCGGAAATTTCTTATGGACGTAATAAAATTTCGCTTAATACATATTTTTCAGGTGAAATTTGTAGCTTTATCTGTGCTATGTGTGATAGCAGGAAGTTCTGCTCATCGCCAATTTCAATCACCAGGTAATATTTATTTTAGTATTGCTTATTTACCTTAAGTCAGTTTAAACTTTAAAGTCTATATTTCCGCCTTCGGCTTTGCCCGGGTTTTGAAAGAAAAACCCGCATAGTTACCTGTTCGTGTGGGATTATTGGGATAAAAAGTAGCCTATGTCCTATTCTGGGGGATTCTTCAGCTACCTCCATAACAAATTGATTTTGCTTTTATAATTTCAGTAGTATTGATCATCATTGATCTGTGAGGATCGATGGATGTTTGTTACTCTTTCGCATCTATAATAATAATAGGATAATAATGTTAACTGATCGCGAGTATAGGTAGTTAATATACATATATTTAAAACGGCTAGATTTTACCTATACCTAGTAAAACTCGTCTTAAAACCGTAAGAAAATCTTTAATTTTCTAAAAGCTATGTTTACCACACAGAGAAGAGAATAATCTTAGATCTTAATTAAAATCGTTTTCGTCCATTTACTTACCAGATCATTTTCATGAAAAGTTTGAAACTGTTCTAATTAAGATATACTTACTTTTTACCATAATTGTATTGCGGTATTATAAACAAAGTACATAATTTAATAGATGTGTGTATGTTATAGTCATCTACTTGCTCTAACATTATAATATGTCGTGGGATATTGAATTAGCAGTACTGTAGTAAACACATATAAAGTTAATTTAATAAATACGAACTAATATGTCCGTGATCCGTCCAACGGCTGTGGTTTGTGGTTGAAAGCTCAACAAAGGTATTCATTAGTTTAAATTTTAATTAAAAGCCTATTTTCTACAAAAGCAAAAAAAACGTCTTTGAACAAGCTATACATAACTTTAATTTAGACGTTTATTTGTGAAACCATTTGCGAAATTGTATTAAAAAGATTCAGAATCCCGTGAAACCACACCCTTATCATTTAATATGCATCAGCAGAGTTCTAAGAATGGTCCAAGTTCCAACATACAATAGATATAAATATGTAGCTATTTTCTACTTATCTGCACATTTTCATATCTATCACTCAAGAAAAATATCGTGATAAAACTGTCTTATCAAAACTTTCCTAAATAATGATCACTTCCTCACAGGAAAAAATTGCCTATCTGACCTTCATAATAATTAATTCAAGTGACACTTATCATGGGTCTTCTGTATCGTGTAATTTTCACTTCAAACTAGTACCATAGTATATTCTTTCCTATTATAGACGTACGAAGAAAATGGAAATTTCCGATGAAGACGCAGGGAGGTGGGTGATACATTCCATTGTACCCGTATATTTCTGGGAAGCAACCTCTAGCAAACGTAGTCCTTAATTTTCATGTCATGGTATACGAGAAGGTTGTTTTGTAAATCAACAATTACGTAGAAAAAAATCAACCTAGAAATCCCTTTACAATATATATGTTTCACTGATAATCTCTAAACGGTTCAGTAGGTGATCAGTCTTCTGTGTTCTACTAGATGGAGACAAATTCTTTGTTAGCGTCGAACATATGAATACTCGTTTCTACGCGTACGCTTTAACCACTGTACCAAGGAATCGGCATTAGTATTTTTGGAAATTGAAGAAAGATTTATATCTAATCTTTTTTGTGAATCTGTCTGTAGATCAAATAGAGCAGTCGAGTAGAACATTTATAGATCAAACAATATTAAATTAATATTAATTGAAGTACTATAATCCAAATTAGGTAACGTTGTCTATAGACTGCTACTCATGTTTGAATAGGTATATAAGGGTAAATATTTATGTTTTCTTCTTTTGATGTCATCCGGGAATTAATTTTATTGGGTAATTAATAAGTGTTTATCACAGTAACGATTAACTCGATATTCTCACAAAAGCTATCATAAGTAATTCAAAAAGGATCATGTAGGATTTGTATAAATTACGAAATACTAATCAATCGACTGTTATACATATATACAATACAATCTAGCCACATAATATTTAATTAATGGAATAAATTTTAGGACAGAGAAGTTCATGGCAGAGTAGCAACGATGATTCCATTTCCACCATATCAGCAGCACGATCAGCGAATGGCTGGGAAAATCAGCAATTTAGATCGAATGATTTTGGACATCAGACCAGCGATGTTGGGCCACGATATGGTGCTTATAAGAACTCTAATAATGTTGCTCGTAATTGCCCATGTTCAGCCAGCATCAGTGATTGGAAACAGTTTGGTTCCCGTTCGAATGGTTATCAGGCATCTTGGTAAAATGGATAGTTTATAATTGCTCTAATACTCTGACTTTGGCTCGATTTGTTATTGGATTAAATGTACTTGAAAAGCTTTTGTGTTTTATTTTTAAATACCTTTTAATAACACCATACCTTATTAAATCGAATTAATGTTTGGGACATGCAAACGGCACAGACAGTATGTAGAGCCTACCGTATAACTTAAAGTTGAAGTGTGATATTAAGCAAGTAAGAATCCAACACCGAAGGAAGACCTTGGAGGAAAATTTAAAATTAATGCAATTGAAAATTCGATGGGAGATTTTAATTTCGATACCGGGTGTTCACTTTGCATGTAACAGGCTGGTTTTGTAACAAGTATTTCTTTGGATGTGCTTGAATATTTTATGGGTGAGATTTCAAATAACAGTGACCTATAAATTAATTTAATCTACATACATTAAATTGTGAAAAGATTATTGTTATTGTAAATCAGTCTTTAACCGAATAATATAATGGTCGTATAATCAATGTTCCTATACATTTGAATGGTACGAGTACTTATAAGCAAAGACTTTATTATGCCATTTTTACAAACATATTATATTAACAAAGAGAATAATAATATGGTGTTAACTGTTAATTGAATTTGTCTGTTCTTATCTAATTTAACAAATTAATGGTTTTGCCAATTACAGTAGTTACACATTGTTATTTCAACCCTAAGCTATTTTCAGATAATTTTATTACAATTTACCCGAGAAGGTTTGCAAAATAGTTAAAGTATAGCAGAGCGATAAACGCAAAATATCATTCAGAGCAGAATACAAAAATGCGGGTTATCTATGAATTGCACGGAATTCGCAATTTGTTTCCTGATCAAATATGAATGTATGTGTACATATATTTTCAGTACCCTATATTTTCAACCTCCCCATAGGGGATGAACGTTGTTTAAAGCGCAATATGTTTTTTTTAATTGTTAACTTATATGGGCTTATACAATTATCTGCGTTCTCTTGTATGAAGTTAGTATTATCATATTTTCGCAAATGAAGAATTAGTGTTGTAGAGTTGTATTATCACCCCTGTAATAAAATATGTAGTGTCAAATATGGATCACAAAATAAATAAAAAAGTAACAACATCTCTGTCTTAGGAACATAAAAAGGTTTAAAATATCATAATTGAAAACAAGTAATCATTTAAAATTCAATTATGTATTTTGAAAAGTAGATCTGACTGAAATTATCATTGTACAAAACCAAATTTTGTTATACGAAAATGTCTTTGATTTACTTCTAGAAAAAACCTCGTAATTCTGTCTGCTAAGGTATCAATATAATTAGGGTAGAGAACGTACCGTGACCAGCAAATGAAGAAAGATATCGCAACTGCCGCTGGAATAAAATTACAATGTATGTATTTTCTAAGCGGTATTTATACGGTGTTTGTTAGTAGATAATAATAAATAGGTAAAATATATGAATTATCTTTAATGTTCTCTGTTCTTAATGCATCATACTTATCTACAGAAAATATTTTTATTAGTCTTAATGAAACTTTACGGTATGAACTTAGCAGATCAATTATCATGTTTTGAAGTGAAGAATTAGTGTTGTACCTATAGTACCTGTAACCTATAAATCTATTCGTCTTAAAGCATGTGCTACTTAAATTAAAAATATAATCACATGGATTATAATTAAGTCTGAAGCCTTTTAGAAGGATTTTTATGAAGAGGGATTGTTTGTATTAGAAGACTTTTCCAAAATGGTCAGAAGTTTTTCCTTATTGCCAGTTCAAAAAGAAAACAGATTTTAATTACTGCTAAATTAATTGTTATTTACGTTCAATTGTGATTACCTATATAATATTTTTATTCAAACCTATCTATACTTACTTTCAGAATTTTATATCTACTCAAATTTATTTCGTATTTGTTTTGGTACAAACGAAGGTTCTACCGAGGGGCCTTTATAGTGATCAATTACGTTTTACTTAGAACTTATGTATGAACTGTTCCGAGCTTTTCGAAGCGATTGAGTTTATTAAAAATATATTCGTCTGTTTTCACAGAGAGCATGTTAATTATGTAAGCCTATTTAATATTGATTTGTTTTTGATAAATATTGATGTCACTAATTTAACAAATTTTTATGAACTTTCCCCTAAACAAAACCAAAAGCGCTTGTGACTCAGTTCCAGTTAGTTTGAAAGTTAATGATCTTATAACCTTATATGTATTTAAATGTCAATGAAAACAATCAAAATTATAATGGTTAAAAATAAACTACCTACATAATATTTAAATCATTATGTGATACTACGAGTACATCGAAATTCAATGTTTAATATATTCCATACATAATGCAAATGTTTATATTAACTAACTAAAATGTAATTAAGGGAATAATACTCTATTGTTATTTAACAATGTCCATTGAGTGCATCAACATTAAATTAATTAACACATGCACGACTAAGGACAAAGTAAAATCTTATATATAAAATTCTCGTGTCACAATGTTAGTCTGCATACTCCT
>CAJQZN010037079.1:0-19912 GCA_907164685.1 Colias eurytheme | reverse complement strand
TGCATATCGGGTAAGTCTGAGAATCGGCCAACATCTATTTTTCATATGTACCACGGGCGAAGCCGGGGCGGACCGCTAGTATATATATACATATATATATGATGTAAGAAAAAAACTGTACTTATTATGTTAAATATTTATTTCTAAAAACTAAATATAAGTCTTTTTCTTTTATAACATGTACAAGATGTGAGCTTACTAATACATAATATACACACTAAAATAAATAATCTTTACATAACAAATCCCTCAACAATTTCTTGAACACCGCCATTGCACACCATATTCCAATCGACTTAGAGAATACTTCTTCCTGTATGTACTTTTTGGTATATACATAATATATCTAGTTTAATAGAACATAACTTATACTAGTCTTGACACACTTTTTCATTCGGTGAATCGTGTATTTCTTCGTAGCCCCACTCTTCGTGTGAACCGTCTCCCGTCCTTTTGACGCGCTTTTCGATGACTTCAGGAGATACTGTTTTGAGGTCATACGCCCAACCGATCTTGGCCATTGTGTCGATGAAGAGCTTCGTCAAGTTTAGAGAGTAATTGCCCAGTTCGGCCGTTTTGTAGTCCCACGGGAAGACGTGGTGGTAGTTGTGGAAGCCTTCTCCCAATACGACTAGGGACACTGGTTTGGTTTCAACTGGGTTGATGTTTTTGTCGTAGGGCTTACTACCCCATTTGTGTGCGGCGGAATTGACAAGCCAAGTCACGTTCAAAACGTACACATATCTGAAAATAGCGCACACGAAGTACCCATTCCACGTGGTTTCACCCCATAGCGTTGGAATGTATGATGGCAGGATGAAGCAAGCCAGTGGCATCAGGATCAGGTAGTACCTGAAACAATAACAAATAAAATTTTCAATTCAACGGTCATTAGGTAATATTCGACCCGTTTGAGATAGCTCTTAATTTTTGTTATTATTCAAAAGTCTTCTTTGTCAATAATTAATCCATACTTAATATTATAAATGCGAAAGTAACTCTGTCTGTCTGTCTGTTACTCAATCACGCCTTAGCTACTGAATCAATTTGCATGAGGTATAGAGATATTTTGATATCCGAGAAAGGACATAGGCTACTTTTTATCCCGGGAAATAGGATAGATTTTATCCCGGAAATCCCACGGGAACGGGAACTATGCGGGTTTTTCTTTGACTGCGCAGGCGAAGCTGCGGGTGGAAAGCTAGTATTTAAATAATATGGTAACCTAGATATGGTAATAAATCTGTTCGTGGAATAATATTGTATAAAAAGCAATTAAGAACTGCTTAAATTATTGGCACCTAGTTATTTTTAACTGATTGTCACAAAACTGATATGTTTAACTGATTGTTAGCATGACTTAGGTACTTAATTAAAAACTTTGAATAAATTTAAAAAATATATAACATATTTTATATTATTTAAGCCAACGTTTCTAGCGAAGAGAATACATATTTCACAGCGAACGTGTTCACGGCTTCAGGGGCAGACAGGTCGATAGGTCGCTGTAAAGTATGCAAAATGACGGGTAAAATAATAGAATTCACAAATAGCTTTTAAACGTATGGTTAAATTTCCTTATTTTATTTTTTATATGCTGAGATCTACGGGAATCAGGTTATCAAAATATAAATGGCTTATTATGATCAATTTACAAGATGGAAGGACAAAAACCTTCAGGCATTTTTGTAAAAAAATAAAAATATTTTAATTAACTTCTACATTGCGAAAATACTGTATAATTTTAATTAATTAATTTTATTGAGGACATCGCTCTAAAGAAGACGCGATCCTTTGACACAAATAGGCCCAAATAGCAATTTGTACATTTTAATAACAAGAAAATTGGCGCTATCACAAAACATTGTAATTAGTTAGTTAGTTTTTCACTAACTCTCACTTGCTTTTTTTATCGTAACATGTTCATGTTACTGCCTCCTATTACTACTAATGTATTATTTTCTGTTTATAGATAGAATGTGCCCGCATTATTTTTATCTACAATATTTAAGTTTCAGATTGAAAGTAAATTAGGTAAGTTAATGATGTATAGCATCAAACATATTTTATAAAGGAGTAAAGGTAGAAATAAGTAATATAAGTAGGAGTAGAAGTAGTAATATAAGATAGAGAATCTTATAGAAGTGTAAATATATAAAAGCTCTTTTAGTGCCTGATTATCACATTACAACGACACATCTAATTATTGATTTTGGTGTTAGAAGCGTCAACCAATAAAAAAAAGGTTGCACTCCGGGAGTGCCGGCAGAAGTGAAAACTTGATTATTAACGTTCAACATGTTTGATATTTTGGAACGGTATCCGTCTTACGCATGGAATATAAGGGCAAAAAAAAACATCCGTCTTACGCTTTTTCGATCAGCCACGTGTCCTGATGCGATTTTAAGATTTTATACCCAACGCCGGTAAAGAAATTTTCACTTCAAAAATAATTGAAGTATAGTTATGAAACGTATACGTGTACGTATGTATGTATGTGTATTACGTGTTATTATAAAGGATAATAGCTATGATTTACTATTCTATAGCCGCAGCGCAATCACTCTCAGTAACAGCCAAGTCATCAATTATTAATAGCATTCTTATTACGGCTTTACGGCCAGTAAAATGTCTCACCGTTTTTGGAACCGAAGTATTGGATCCGCCTTCAGGTCGCTCATATCTATGGTTGGTCCCTTAGCCTTGATCTCAGGGTGTTTTCGAACCAGCAGCCATCCGATGTGAGAGAAGAAGAAGCCGCGTGTTGCATTGTGAGGGTCTGCGTCCGTCTCCGAGTACTTGTGGTGCATTCGATGGTCCCTTGCCCAATCCAAGGCGGAGTCCTGATTAAAAATAAATATAGTTTGAAAACTAAAAACACGATCTAAAGATAGATACTTATAACTAAAAAGTAGAAAATAATTCTCAATTTAGGAATCAATCAATAATCAATACATAGTATATTTTTGAAAATAGCGTGGGGCGCTTTTCATGAGCTGACCCCACGCTTTTTTCACAAATGTATTGCGCATTTTAAATTATTAATATACTAACATTAGATACAATAGGTATCATTTTATGTAAATGTTATTATATTTATCCGTATAAATTTAAGAACTGCTGGTATGATTAATTTTAAATTATCTATATTATGGACATTCAATTGTTATTACAAATGTATAATTGTTGAAATTTATAGATGTTTTATTTGTAATTTCATTCAATAGAAACATAATGATAGTCTAGTTTCTTTTTTTAATTAAAATAATTACATAACTATTTATAGATATGCATTAATAAAATGCAGAAAGATTATTAACTACCAGAATTACAATAGATTCCTTTACAAGTCACGAGAACTCTATTTCGAATCTAAAGGCGAATACATGGTTGGATTTGTTTTATTGGAGAATTTTAACAAATTTTACTTATTGATTTAAGATTAGGAAATTTCACACTATCTAAACAATTTGTTGATTAATAAGTGAGTACTATTTAAAACCATTATTTAGACTTGGACAAAATTTATACCCTAAAATCTAGGGCTACGTAAAATAAATTAGTTCTCATTATAAAATTAAGTTAGGACCAATTTATAAGATGTAAGTTAATTAGATATTTGATAGATATGTCAATCGCATAATTTATTCCTCTAAAAATGTCCTATGGTAAATTTTCCAAGTTTAAAATTAAATATTCATTAAGTACGACACTTTTGTAAGTTGATTCTGAATTTAAACAACCATTCAACAATAAAAGTTTATTGTGCTTCACAATATTTGTTTTTATTTCGTTCAACCGTAGTATTCCATTAAATTTAAAAAACGAGCGAGGGAGTTACTAAAAATCTAATTTTTATTTGATTGGAAACAACAAAGAACAATAATTGATTTGAAGCATACTAAACAAATACTAAAAAATCACAGCCCGAAAATATTGGCCTTTCAATCAAACATTTATATACGTATATGGTCGTATATGTATATAAGTATAATTATGTATATCAGAAAGCTAATAGAATAGAAAACGAAGTATGTATGGCTTCAATCCCATTTCATAAAGGAAAATACCCTAACCGGGTGAAAGTCACACATAAGTCAACACGTATGTCGATTCCAAGCGATAAACTATTTTATTGGCGCGTAAGTTCATTGATAACGGTGTCATAGGTTGCAATAACACGCTCGCCATGTGCCTCTCATGTAAGTCATTATATTTGTCATCAGAAACACTTATCACGTACACCTAGTGACGTGATCGTTGTCGGAAATATTCTTCCGATGCAATAAACTTTTTATAGATAAAGGCGAGATGGTATTAAAGCTGCTCTCTTCCAAATTACACGCCGTTTCGTTTGACCTTATTTTTGTCGTGGATTCGTATCTTATTTGAATAAAATTTATCGAGTGTTTTATGTATTAAGTAAACAGTGTTATATAAAAACTTGTTTACATCGGTTTCTGTACTTTTTGCTATCTATGCTCACGTGAATGCTGGACTTGGATTTCTTATCTTATTCCTTATCAAAACTCAATTAATATTTATTGACTATAATTCAGTAGGTAAAATTTATGTAATAGGTGCTTTAGTTTATATATTATTTATTTCTGTTTTTAGGTTCTAATGCGACACCATTTACAATAGTAGGGGACGATTGTAGCGATTGTACACTAGTAAAAAAGGATACAAATTATATTTTCACAATTTCTGTTCGCCTCGTTCAATCAAAAACTCCGGATTGAATTTAAAACCCGTTTCCCCATGTAGTTTAGTTAAGCCTAATCTCGTTACGTAGCGCAGATTCTCTCTCAATTACTTACTTGGAAGGCAATAGTGTTGAAAATGGTTAGCAAAATGCGCAGTGGTAACCGAGCCTTGTAGGATTTGTGTGCCCAAAGCCTGTGAGCGCCTGCTGTAATGCCCAAACCCGAACACAGGTATAAGAACACCGCTGGAACAAAAATAACACATTATTTTTATGCAGCTACGCTTCCGTGGTTTCATTTTTATCGGTAAGTACGTATAGGTAGATATTGTATGAAACATAAAAGCGGTTGAATATTTGCTTTTATCGAATCAAATAAGAATCGTAAGTGAATTAGGTACGCTAATAAAATCAAATATCTTTTTAAAGTAAATTTGCATTTTTATATCATAGAGAATTATACTGACTAAGTATATTATTTTGGATCAGATATGGTTTGATGTTACCTACATGATAAGTCGCTGAAAGTTCGACGTAATATTTTAAGATTTAGAGTATTCTACAATATGTATGTATGTATCTTCAAATATCTTAAGAAATATCTTGAAAGTACATGAATTTATATTCAGATGTAGGGTAGAGTTACCACTTCAAGATCTGTCTTTAAATAGAAACGATGTTATGATAATGACGAATATTCCCAAATACGTAAAAATATGTAAGAATTTCGTTCTCAAAGAGAAAGGAAAATACATGTGTAATTTCTTATTTTCTTCATTCTCTCGAGCTTATGGAATAATAAAAATTATAACGTACTTTGATTCACACTCTATATGAAGGTTATAAGACGTAAAATGGATGGCTTCAGTTTGATATTAAATTTGTTGTTGATTTTTGAAGAAATCACGTCAACAAGGCGTGCAGTCTGTAAGTATCTCTAAAAATAAATAAAAAATAAAAACAAAAGCAATGAAATGGTGTAGAATTTAATATTTTTGACCTACTGGTTTCATAGTTTAGTAGATAGAATTATTGAAGTATTTCGGTAGACAATATATAAAACTAAATCACAACTTAACAGCAAACATCTTTCAGCTAGTTGAAAAAGGTATTCGATAAATTTCTTACAAATAATCCTCCATTTCTTGATTTACTCAAGTGAAATGCTTTCTTCTTTATATACTTTAGTATAGTATAAAGGATGATTAAAATTAAGATGTAGCCTGTAGGTACAAATAACTCTAACTAGGTTACAAATAAATAAAGTTTTAATAAAAACTAGAAAACACGCACTAACGTGCTAATAAAAAGCGTGTTAAAAAGCGATTGTGATTTACAAAGTCAACAATTGCTTGAATCAAGTAAGCCTTTTAAATTAATTCTACAATCGAGTATTAGCATATTAAACAACAATATTTTCATAGATTCTCAAACGTGAAACGTGTTGAAATTACTTTGTTTCTCATCAATTATTATTCACTATTATTATTCAGTAGTATTATTTTTATACCTATATTACAAACATTTCTTTTTGTGTTAATTTTTAATTATTTTTCTTGATTTGGGTTTGGATAATTTTTGGAGTAGGATTATTTCATTAGAAATACTTACAAATAAGTCAACCCGAGCGAAGCCGGGACGAGGAGGTTATATTTGCACAAAACAAAATAGAGTAAGGATTGAAAAGTTAATGCAACTTTTTTTAAAATTCAATTAACAATAAGAATTTATTAAAATAGAGGGCATGGGTCAGTTTCATGAAAAATGACGTCATCGTAATAGGTACTTTACTGCTAAAAGCTGTTGTCAGAAATATGGAAAAAACGTGTAAAGATAGTTAGGCACTTTGCGCTTTTACACAACGAATTTTTCACCTACATTTCCCATTTTCTCTTTATTTTTTCTTTTATTTTTTCATTGCAGTAAAGGCATTTTTTTAATTAAAAGGTAGATTTGATTTGTTGATATTGCTCTTCTTTTATAAACCATAAAATCACGCTAATATTTACCAGGAAAATTAAACAGTATTTATTGTATTGTAGTTCTGAAGAATTTCACTATCCTCTGTTTAGAGGCAGATGTTTTGATAAAATTAAGTTTAGTAAAATCGACTGTAAATATTATGAATATTTTCAGAAAAACGTTATGCTTCTACGGAAGCATTTAGTTTAGCAATTGTTATTGTTTTTGCTTAACATTCGTAACGATAAATTTATGAGTAAAATTATGAACTAAATTATAATTAATATTGTTTATATAATAAACTAGTTTTCCACCCGCGGCATCGCCCGCGCAATCAAAGAAAAACACGCATAGTTCCCGTTTCCGTGGGATTTCCGGGATCGCGTCATTTTCCCGGGATAAAAAGTAGCCTATGTCCTTTCTCGGGTATCAAAATATCTCCATACCAAATTTCATGAAAATTGTTCAGTAGTTTAGGCATTTATAATATTAGTATGGATGGATTAGGTACTTCGGTATTTCAATTATTAAAAGAAAAGTTGACAGCAACTTGGAATAACTAGAATCGCAACGAAACTACGATTTTTTCATGACTAATATTATAAATTTGAAAGTGTGTTTGTTTGTTTTTTGTCGCAATGTTGTGATTTTATGAAATGATTTTTGTGACTGGATATGTAGGCTTTTAATCGAGGTACAACTTCACTTTCCCGTGGGTATTTTCTTTTATTTAGTCGTAGCCGTAGGCGGAAAGCTGTCCATAAAAATACTATAAATCGTTTTCTATCTAAACTATAATACTAACCAAACAGTCTGGTCGCCCACATAGCCTTAGTGAAGAACAAATAGGCACCATATACGCCGCCCGCGTGCAAAAACGCGAAGAGGATCACATTCCTCCATACGATTTTCCATTCTCGCTTGTCAGCGGAGGGCGGCACTATGGTGGCGTCTTTCGTAGCGTCCGACTCGAATAAAGCCCACGATGCCGCCTGTTGGTGGGGAGGCATTTTTCTGTAAATAAAACCATTATTTAAAATAATAAAACGTTGTATGTTGCTACGAGTTTCCTATCTTCAATATTTTTTAAAGTACCTAAAAAATTATTTTGTGCATACTTCGAAATAATCGTTAGGCTGGTTGCAGAGCTTGACCGACCATCAGTGCGTACGTCAGTCGCGCTTGTCATATGTATGGAAATTCATAAAACCTTTCATAGCTAGCCCGACCATACGCACGCGTATTGACATGCGTATTAGTGTAATCTTCATACATTTTGTTGATAAGTATCGTCAGGACCGACGGTACGCACTGACGGTCGGTCAAGCTCTGCAACCAGCCTTACTCTTTGTTTAAAATGCTTTGTATTTTAACAGCTTTTGTTCCTCCGTTTTCTGTAAAAGTTTTCCAGGACTTTTTTTTTATAATCTTTTTAATATTATGATGAAATTTCTTGGCGTTGAAATGTTCACTCAATTGCTAATATCCATCGCAACAAGTGCAGGTTTTATCATTGATACAATATGATATTACTCGGAATTTTCGATTTTAAAATTAATAAATGGCTTTCAAATAAGAAGTTTCAGGAATTTATAACTTAGTATTTAATTGAATTAGAAGGCAGCTCTCCTAAGTTTATTATAAACGAGATACAAAATGACTGTGTGAATGTTGTCATTAATTACGACGAAGTAATTCTGCTTTAATTTCTCCCGAAAGCGCAATTAGTCCCACTACAACTTTATTTTACCATTTGTTTGTGTTTTACTGCGACTGTTCTTATTTACGTGGACGAAGTTAATTGTCATTTCAAGCCATACGTTACTTTTTAATTCAAGAGGTCCTATAGACCGGGAGATCAATATCTCCCGGTCTACTAAAATCATTTGAGGCCTAAAGATGTAGCCTAAAGTGAGCATTCAGTGTGATAATATTATGTATGATGATTATAATATTTATAAATGTTCAACTAAAATAAATCAATTCCTATACAATCAATTTCTATAGACAACGTACGTCTCTACAATTTGTGATTAAGCAGTGCCTGGTAATACAATCATTTCATTTACTATAACTATGAAATACCTACACTGATCATTAATTATATTTAAAAACATATTATAGACTAGCTTCCGCCCACGACTTTGTACGTGCATCCCCGTTTTTCCCCGTTCCCGCAAGACTTTCGGGAATTTTTTTTCTTAGCGGATGCCTACGTCCTAACATCTACCTGCATGCCAAATTTCAGCCCGATACGTCCAGTGGTTTGGGCTGTGCGTTGATAGATCACTATATCAGTCACCTTTGAGTTTTATATAAGTATATAGATTATGATGTGTGCCAGTTTGCTCTTTATAAAAAAAATGCAAAACGCATTTTAAAGATTTTTTTTTAAATGACTCATACAGAGTGAATATAGGATCGTTTACAATTTTAGTTCTAATTAGTACGAAGATCTCACGATTTGAGATTGCCTAATGAATGAGTAATCCAAAGATTGAATGTTGATTCAACTCCACAAAATGATCGAAAGTAGCAGATGCACATTAATTTTCAGTATTTTTTATTTTATTTTAAACCGAAAGAAAGACGATAATAATAACTAAGAAGCTGATATTTTTTATTTTTAAATGTTCTAACCTACCATCAATGATATTTATTTTAAACTAGCGGCCGCCCTGGCTTCACCCGTGGTACATATTTTCTTTTGCTCTCCATAAGAACCATCCTCGTACTACAAGGAATATTATTAAAACAGATTTAACGAAATCGGTAAAGCCGTTCTCGAGTTATGCGCTTACCAACACATTTTGCGTTTATTTTTTTCAAATTAATAGAGATAATATTAGAGAACTAATTTTCAAACATCCATACATTGACTTGATGCAATAATATTTCGTTCAATACTATATGCACTTTATGTTAAATGCAATAATAAATTAATATTCATCAATAATTCGACGAAGCGAAGAATTTATTAAGTACCTACATTATAATTAAACTTCGTAAAATCAAATTAATGCTTATTTAATTGAAAAACAAGGGCACATTCGTAATAAATACCTAACATAGCAATGCATAGTTATTTTCGTGAATGGTTTCATAATTATGTATAATTAAAAAAAAACAATATTGCAATATGTAATTAAATATCTATATGTACCAGCAAATAGTTCATAGGTTATCGAAAAGAGAAGCATGAATTAAAAACCGAATGAAAGAAACGTGTAATTTCGTTTACATGATATGTATTTTTATTCTGTGTGATCTGTGTGTGTGATTATGTTAGTAGTGACTTGTTATGACTAAATATTATAAATATTTGTAATCTATTTCTAATTTGAGAACAATTAAAACTTTATAATAATACAGTTTTTCTTATGTGTGATTTCATAAAGAATGATTGAGAAATAAAGACTGTAAAATTGATTTTAATTCATTAAGTTTTTTATTCGGAACTTTCAAATACTTTACAGCCAACATAGACAATGCGTTACGACAACGTTGAGACGTAGAGACTAGGTATAATATAATAGAGAAGGTACCTACAATATGCATTTTTCACAGATACACATAAAGCACTTAATATTATATTTATTTAAAAAAGTAAGGTTTAGAATTTTATTCTAAGCTTTAGCTTATGAAATTCTTAAGTAATCAGTCATTAATATCAATTACAACGGTCTTATCTTAATTTCGAGGATTACTAATAGGTATCATATTTATTAAGATTTTAATTTTACGTCAAATGAATGGAGTCACTGATTACCTACACTTTATCAATATTCGACGCAATGTTTAACAACAACCTATGTATTAACCTATGTTTCATAAAATTTATTTTAAGCTTCGTTATTCGTTCAACTTTTCATATAAGTAGAAAATAAAAATACGCTTTAAAGGTACGAAAAAATAAAAATACGATGAAAATTAATTTCAATTTACAGTTGTCTAAAAATTATCACGAGTAATAAAATTACTAACCATAACACGGTATCTATCTATACTTATTATAAAGCTCAAATGAGTTTGTTTGTTTGTTTGAACGCATTAATCTCAGGAGCTAACGGACCGATTTGAAAAATTCTTTGGAAGGCTATATACATAGTTCATAACTATATATTATCATTACGCTAAGACTAACAAGAGCGGAATGATGCGGGTAAAACCGGGGGGCACAGCTAGTCTATTATAAACGCGAAAGTTTGGCTATTATGTATTCTATACCAAGGAATTCATATATACCGAATGATGGGACCTTGGAGAAGGTCAAGGGTTACCCTTTGTCACGAAAAAAGGGGATGAAACAAGATACGGAAAACTCCATATAGAGAAACTAAAACTTAATAGACTGCATATTATATGAATGAGATGTAATTTAAAAATATTATTTTAGAGATTACTACGATTATTCAATTATATTAACTACTTATAAATTGAAGTTAGTACATTGCCGTGATTACGATTGTTAGGTACACGCTAAGGACGTATTTGAGATAATAAAAAGCATTATTTATATTAAAATAGACATAGATACTTTAGATAGTAGAGATTTCTAGAATATACATTACTATTAATGATAATGTAAATATATGATTATTCTAAATCTCATATATAATAAATCCTTTCTCATAAGAAATAGGACTTATATGAGGTGTAAGTAAATTATTAAAACTTCTGAGAACTGAATGAAATCCACAACTTTGACTCTACATGTGATTTAAGAGAACGTTTACTATTTTACTATAGTTCGCTAGCCGTACCCCCCGGTTTCACCCCCATTGCTCCGCTCCTTTTGGTCTTTGCCTGATTAAATATAGCCTATAGGCTCCCTCGATAAATGGGCGATAAATCTAAAACCGAAAGAATTTTTCAAATCGGACCAGTAGTTCCCGAGATTAGCGCGTTCAAACAAACAAACAAACAAACTCTTCAGCTTTATAATATTAGTATAGATTATTTCATACAATTTGTTTGTTAGATGACAATAGTAAAATATACGGTTGTTTCGTTTCAAAATTATATTTATATCCCAAAGCTCAGTTAACCCGAAATTTCAAGCGCGTGATAAGTGGTTAAAAGCTGTATATATGCTAATCCAGACTATAAGATATTTCTGTGTCAAATTTTATACAGATTCGATCAGCTGTATTTCCATACAATACAACCAGTACACACTTTATATTTTAAAAGTGAAATATAGGTATTCGATTATGTGATTTAGATTTGTAGTGTGCTAGATACATTTTAGACGAGATGATGACGAAAACAAAATTGTCGTACAGAAAAAAACAGACAGCAAAAATACAAAACTTTTTGCGTTTCCTGATGATGATTATGAAAGATTTATTTGAGTTATTTTATTTATGATAAGCGGAAACATTGAATCATTAACAATAGTAATAAAATCCGCAGTCTTTCATACTGACATATTTAAAATCCATGACATTAATTATTTAGACCGGACCCTCAGTGGAGTTTCGTTTGCAAAAATAGCGGACCTAAATCTGACTTCTGATATATGTATATTGTATAGATCTCAGACATCCTATAGACAGATGTTGCCAACCAGTTTTGTGGTCCCCCTCTCCCCACCCCGGTAATTAAATATGGCATACAAAGAAAAAAATAAAAATTTCCAAAACATGCTTTGTGGGGTATCAAATGAAAGAGCTTATTGAGTAGATCACGAATATATAGCATACTATAACATTTCTTACACTTTCTCTAAGATTTTTTAGAAAATTTACGAAAATGCTCCATTTTTGAGTTAACTTTAAACCACTATAGATTGAAAACTCATCAATATATTTTTTTAATTATTATTTTAAATAATTAACAATAGTCCATTCTTTACGATTCAATAGTTCGTACAGTGAAATAGTTGTATGGGGGAGTGGGGGGAGCATTCAAAGGTGGCGAGTATATTTTCAAGTTTATGCCAGAAATAAAGGCCTAATACAAAAATATCGGTGTCAGGGCTTAGAATAATTATCTCTGCACTGTGGCAGAACATTCTTGAATCAGCCTCTGTGTGATTAGATTTCAAATCGGTAACTTCAGTGAAAGTTGCGCCTTGCAATTTAAAACATTTTGTGGGGTCATCAAATCTTCATACATATAGCTCACTTATTACGAACTATTGAATCGTAAACAATGAACTATTGTTAATTATTTAAAATAATAATTTAAAAAATATATTCATGAGTTTTCAATCTATAGTGGTTTAAAGTTAACTCAAAAATGGAGCATTTTCGTAAATTTTCTAAAAAATCTTTGAGAAAGTGTAAGAAATGTTATAGTATGCTATATATTCGTGATCTACTCAATAAGCTCTTTCATTTGATACTCCACACGGCATGTTTTGGAAATTTTTATTTTTTTCTTTGTATGCCATATTTAATTACCGGGGTGGGGGGAGGGGGACCATAAAACTGGTTGGCAACATCTGTCTATAGGATGTCTGGGATCTATACAATATATATCAGAAGTCAGATTTAGGTCCGCTATTTTTGCAAACGAACATCTCCTTGGAGCCTGCTCTAATTACCTATCAATTCAATTATAAAATGAATCAAAATATTTCGTGTCAC
The DNA here is from genome assembly GCA_907164685.1 of Colias eurytheme. Lineage (NCBI taxonomy): Eukaryota > Metazoa > Arthropoda > Insecta > Lepidoptera > Pieridae > Colias > Colias eurytheme. The sequence goes on along the minus strand of CAJQZN010037079.1, from coordinate 6,652 downwards.
GTATTTGTTTTGTTTTGTGCTTGATAGAAACAAAAATATTTTAATGGATGAATGTATTAGTTAGTTCTTTAAAGAAACGAATCTTCAATGGCGGCGCTTATCATTCCCTCTCGCTCACACACGGCCGTACGGTATGCAAAAAAAATGGAAAAATAAAATCACTAAAATGTATTTGATTTTCCCTATAATAGCTTTTATCATAAATTTACAATGACAATTATGCATTTGCGAAAGTAAATAATGTTTTATTGGAATTTGACAAAATATGTTCTTTGGGAAAAGTTGTTCAGTTTTATGGGCTTATTACAAGTATTATGGGGATTTTATTACATTCTGTATACGTAAGTATGATAATTCATATAAATACACAAATACAATAACAAAAAAGTTTGTCAACAAACAATTTGAAATAATTAATAAAATAATTATCAATTTACGTTATTTTTATTTTCTTTTTTGATGATCCTACCATCTGTCAAAGTCAGCTTTGGCCGCCATTGAAGATTCGTTTCTTTATTGAACTGACTAATACAAGTATGATTAATAATAATTATTATTTATGTGGGTAATATGCTATTACCCGAAGACATTTTTTTTAAACAAAGGCACGTTTCAATCTTGCATACAAGTACGAAGGGCATGTAAGTACAATAATTTAAATTAAGTATACCTACTTAATTAATATTAATAAAAAATTCATAACACACAACTGAACTAAATTTCCCTAACTTTACTTAATATTTAATTTAGTCATAGAAATAAATTGTCAAAATAAAATATGTCCTAACATTAAAATTGTAATCAACTTTCTCTTGTTGATAAAAATAATTTATATTCAATAAAATTCTACAGTTATTAGTTGACTGACTTTATATATTATAAATTATATATAAAGTCAAATTTAGGAAGTTTGTTACAGTCTCTATGTATCACTGTTTCAGATTTCATTTGGATCTAACAACACGGATAATAAAGGACTATTAATATCTTTATCAACCAATATATCATAATTGGATATTGCTTAACTTTAAAAAATATACTTATGCACAAGAGCTCCAAATTATTATTGCTCCAAATTATAATGCTTTTTTTATTAAATTGTAATGTATACCACAAAAGGATATGTTATATTATACGTATATACTGACGCAGTTTCCTTTCCTTATCCGATAGTATTAATTATGTATTACACCGAAATGCCCAATATTTTCCTTATTTCTATCCAAATATAAACGATTCGACTAGTAAAAATGTGTTTGCAAATTACCACATTAAATGTAAATATTGCAGTTAGTATTATACTACACTTGCATCTGTGAATTAGTGACACGGTCCGTGAGAACAAGTACCTAATAGTTATGATGTTAATAAAATATAATACCTGTGAATAAAACTTCCTGGTAGGTATCGAACATCATCAATAAACAAAATTCACCACTATGAATATTGAATAGTGTTTTCCGGCGTATAATATTGCGAAAATAAAAACAACCATTTCATAAAATGTTAAATGCTTATACTAATAAACGTTTTAATTAATTGTAAATTCATTCGAACAATAAATTTGTGATAACAGATCAAATTTCCTTACCAAATTACGTGTAAATAGGCAAACGGGAATTCAATTGAGGACCTAATTTAAAAAAGTGAATTACGTCATAACGCATGCATGATCTATTGTTTCTGTGGTACAAACAAAATCCTTACTTACCGAAGCCCTGTGATTTTTAACACGTGTATATAAATAGAATTAGAATACGTGGTCCTTGCGAAAAGAGTTGCGGTCACAGGCCAGTATTGTTTGACACTGGCATGACCGTCACATGCGCGGGAGTGGCGTGATCCCCAGATGATGTGCACAATCAACAAAGATCGATACAAGTGATAAATGAGTCAGGTCACAACCTCTCCGCAATTGTTTACTAAATATTATCGTTTAGGATATAAACTTGGTAATTGTCTCTATTATGTTTCACCATAGCTTAGGTACAGTTAGCCGATTGTTCTTCAAATACGATGATCGCAATTATTTGTTTATGATTTTATGCATGATATGGTAACAATTATTGTTTTAATAATGTGTGAACATTGGCACTTATTTAATTGAAAATATAATGTCAATACTTTTAAATAAAATAATAAATAGTTTAAAAATACTATAAATCTATTATTTTGTAAGTACTCAAGTTTTCCTCGATAAAAACAAATACCTTGATAAGGGAAACATGAAACAATAGAGCTCTATCTAAACCAGAAACAAGTGAAAAACTCGGGCATTATCGAAAACATTTTTCCATAAATTTATGCTTAAAATACGTTAAAATAAAACTGAAACCTTGCATTTTATGCAAAATACATTGGACTTTGTTTGCCTTTACATAATCTACAATTATCATTTTCGGGCTCATGTATTTTATTGACGCAATTTTTTACTTTCATCAAATGCCATATAGATTATGTAGTTAGTAATGAGCTTTATCTTAATTAGTATGAATATTATAGACTCTGTTTATTCTTCATCGTGTTATTTTAATGTTTTTTTAGGAATGGCCAATGTTTCTTGCTATTACTAAATTATTGTTGATTTTTATGAATAAAGGATCATATTTTTATAGTAATGTTTAGTAAATATTGTATTTTTTAAACACCATTTTAGTAATCTATACTTTTAGTATAATGTGATTTGTCGATCATAAACCGAGAAAAATGATCAAAAGTTAAAAAATTACCTTAAACAGTGATAACTTATTGAGCACCGAGTTGGTTTTTTAAGTTAGCACTGGGTGGCTTGAAGTCGTTTAGATGTCGCGTAAGACTGCAATCGGGAAATTGTTTACAGATATTATATAGGTACATACATTGTCAATAGGTTATATCAAGTCGCGTCATAAATTGACCATAACGGAGCTACGTGATCCTCCTCGTATTGTTTCTAAAACTTTCCATAATGTAATAAAAAACAAAATTGCATCAAATTCCCTCACACACTTCACTGTGACGCACGGTCTATTTTCATACAAAATTTAAAAGGGAATTTTCAATTGGCACTTACGAGTTGACTAGAATGACCGAAAACAATTTTCGCTATAGAGTATAGGTACGTCAACGCTGTACACCTCGGTCGGTGAACGTTATAACAATACTGATTAGTCATATTTTAGCACACGCTTATATTGAGTGAGCACGTTGTTTTGGAATTGGTGGTTGAACCATCAGTTTCAGATTGTAAATTTCGGTCTATCTTTATGGTCTAAGATCCGAATATAGGTCGACCTGCACCGGCGTGATAATAGAATGAGACCAATTTTATAATAAATGTAGTCTATTAAAAAATCTATTAAAGATGGGTTGACTGAAAAAATCCTGCACAGGACATTTTAATTCATTTTTAAAAAATATTTTTTTTTAATTAATTGCAGTACTTATCAAGATAATAAAAAAAAATTAAAATAGACTTGAAGTATGAAACCTACAGAATGTGCAGTCATAGGGTTTTCTAATATTTACCTGGATAAACTGCTAGGTTTGCAGGTATAGGTAAACAGGCAAGTCCGTACCAGTTACTTTCACTTGATGGGATGATAGAAAAAAAAATATATCAGCATGAGCGCTGTTTTATAACAAAATTGTTTATTGTCTCAACACTGCATAATTAAAAAATAAAAAGATTTTTTTAATAATTAACTGAAAATATCCTGTCCAGGATTTTTTCAGTCAACCCATCTTTAATAGATTTTTTAATAGACTACATTTATTATAAAATTGGTCTCATTCTATTATCACGCCGGTGCAGGTCGATCTATATTCGGATCTTAGACCATTATGTGTTTGAGAAGCAAGGTCATTAGTTTGAAGACCACAGCGCTGGACACACCGTCTAGAGGCGCCACTGATTATAATTAATCGGATTTCTTCAAGTTAATTGTTGCGTGTAAAAAATTTAAGAACATTAGCAACGATCTTTCTTATTTTGTATTTATTAGTAATAATAAACCGTGGTTAGTTAAAATATCAGTAAGATTTATTTTTATAAAGAATTTTAGTAAAATGCAGTTTTAACTCTTACAGGAACATTGGTACCAGAATATGTAGCGCGTATAAATGGATAGAAATTCTTTCTCATTTTTATCTTCAGAAGATAACAAGTCAATGAAGAGCGATGGTGATTAATTTTCGATTAGTAGTGTTACATGCGTCCTTCTTCAACTTTATTTTTTTCACTAATGATAATTAAAAGATATTACATAATAATATATGTACGTACATATAAATATGTACGTACATATTTATATGTAATTTAAACATATTATTATCTCAATAATATATATATATGTTTTTAATTTAAATATTAAAGAAACACTGATAAATTAATTCAACAAAATATACACAATGTATCGAATCGTAATAAGTATATATTATTACCTATGCAAAGGTTATGTACATACTGATGTTAATTGTTGTGAGATATAATTAGTTTATGCGCATATTAGGTACCTAAGTATATTTATTCACCCTTTTTATTTCAGTAGGTAAGCTTAAAAATAACAAGTGATTACTCCATATAATACGAGTACCATGTGCACAAGCAAAGCTTCTAGCTTGAGCTAAACTACGTTTTGAAAAAAAAAGTAAATCAAAAATAAATAAATGTATAGAAAGATTATCATGTATCTAATACGGATTCATTTATGCATATCATACGTCTATTTATCCCGATGATTTGCAGTTTTTTACAATATGCATTTATTTATTATTTCTATTTTTTATAAATTTATATTTATAAAACCAAAAATATCAAATTCAATATGCATCTAATTAATAAAAATAATCAATTGTATTTTAAATATCTTATTATTATTAGACAACGTAAATCGATTTTTCCAGATTTTTTATTGCTCCACTCTCAAAAGTCACTGTTAAAAATAACTAAAAAAAAAAAACATTTATACAAACATAAATTAACTGTGCACTGAATCCTAAGTGAATTAAGCCTACCGTCCAAAAATATTAAAATTTTCCACATGCTAAATTACAATCGTGTTATATTGTGAACACGAATTGCACAATGGCCAATATCCGCGTCTCGGACCACATGCCCATAATTCTCTCCGCTCAGTCAAATGATCGTAGAACTTTTATTATAACAACATATTCGAATTATTTCTGTTTTGTTCATTTAAAGGACAGTTCTTTGGCATCATCATTATGTTATATGTAAAATATGGAACTATGAAGTTTCTTTCTAGTTACTATAATAGATACTGCTTTCCGAATCGGCGGTAGACTGAACTATTATTCAGACTATTCAAAAGTGCTTCTTGAAGAAGTCTAAATGAATGATTGAGTTTGAGTTTAAAGTGTTAATAAATTGCTTGATGATTAAACAATTCTAATAAAAAAAAAAAGAAATTCTAAGAAGAAAGAAAAGCTTTTTTGGCACATAATAACTTCATACATTAACCTAAAGAAATACATTAAAATATGTCAACCGGGCCAGACTCAGTCATGCTGTTAAACTTTAATACTCTAACCAACAGTCGCTTACACAGTTATTATTATAATGACAATGTATCAAATATTCTAGGTAAAACAAAAAATAAACCTTATTTCAAAATAATGCACGCAAAAAATAAAGCAATCACAGTTCGAAATAAAATTAAAATACTTAATAATACATAAAATAATTATAGTCAACAACACATACAATGTAAAGCCACTGATTAGGTACATATTGGGAAATTATGAGCAATTCACAATATCCTTGATTGAATAAAAAATCTATTTTGTATCTATTAAATGAACCGTAAAACTATTAAATTAACACGTTATAAATTGAACTTCCTCATCAAGTGTACAGGAATAGAGTAATATAAAAAATAAGTATGTTGTCTGTTTTCATCATAAGAATGTCGATGTCATCAATGTTTTAATTTTTTTTACGTATATTACAATGTTGGGAAACACATATTTATTTACCTACAAAATATGTAAACTTGTGCATTAACATTATATTTGAATAAACGAATTTAGCATTTCAGTCGTACATGAAAATGAAGTCAAGTTTAGAGATAAATCACTGCATAGCAAATCAAAGATGCAGATAAATTCAGACTGACTTAGTGGTTTAGTGACCAAAGTCGCTTGGGGACCTTTTCTCTCAAGAACATTATATTCGATAAGTCAAAGCGATGTAATAGCTATTACATGTTAACCCATATTATTGTCGACCCGATGCAATCTAATTTCAGGACGAGGATAAACCCAAGCAAATCTTCATGAAAACATTATTAGGCACGTTTTGTTTGCGAATCGAACTCTATCAGTCTAATGGTGATAACTATACAGATTATTTCCGAATTCCAAGCTTATCTCAAGGCTTAATATTACAAATTGATAATAATTTTGCTTTCTAATGAAAACAACTGATTATTTGCAAATTGGGAAATTAATGACAGATAATATTTTTTAAACCGCTTATGGATGAGTATTCCTCATTTAATTATGATAACGTATTTGTCATACCTAATTAAATGAGGATCCTTTATTTAATCAAATACAAAAATACTTTAGATCTGTTTGTTCAGAAATCAGATTACTCTTTCGTATATCCTGCTTGTCACATCGCAACGCTACGAAAATATAAGTGTCTACG
>CAJQZN010037078.1:0-13051 GCA_907164685.1 Colias eurytheme | reverse complement strand
ATGTAAATACCACAAAATTACAAAATGTATGTGGTTTCTACAAAATTTTAAATGAACCGCTTTTAACAATTACCAATAATTTAGAACCATTTTTATTAAAAAAGGGCTATTTGTTAAAAACCCCACGGGGGCGGGTATTAACATCAAAAGCAATTGAATTTTTAAAAAAATTAACATAAATTGCTTAATTTTTTAAATAACTTAGTTATAATAATAATTGGAACTAAAATAAGGTGTAAATATAATGCAAAATCATCAAAAAGAACAACAACAAATTGCTAATTATGTTTTAAAAATGATTAGTTTAAAAACAGTAGATTTAAAGTTATTAAATCGAAATATTACTGAACAGGATGTTATTAATTATTTATTAAAAATAATTTTAGTTGATAAAAAAATTATTGATGTTAGTAATGCTGCTTATTATATTTTTAATATTAAACTTAACCGGATAATTGAATTTATGAATAATCAAAAAATTACTGATCCAGATTTATCGTTAGATGATTTTAAAGATATGTTTATTAAATCATAGGATTAGATAAGAAATAGTGTAGAATATATAAAGAAAAGTTGAAAAGTAGAATAGTGGTGTCAAGCGTGGGAAAGAAAGAACAAGTTAAAATAATTAAAGAGCCAAAAGATAAAAGAGCAATAAGTCAATTAATTATCCGAATCGGAACGTTAATTGTTTTAGTTATTGCTATGATTGTTGGTGCGCTTTTTTCAGCGGATAGTTTTCGTTATTCATATCAAACAGGAATTGCTTATTCAGGAGGATATCAAGTTCAAATTGATGTTTTTGACAAAAGAGCCCCTAATTATTCACCGGATACTCCAAATGGAGATAGCAAAAAAGGTTTAGAATTATTACGAAATAAATTAGATCCTTTATCAAACCAAAATTTATATTTACAAACATTAGGACGTAATTCGATTGAAGTTATTGTTGGAAAAGATAGGTTTAAATCTTATAATGACTTAAGTAAAATAATTCAACGATTAGGAGCAATTTACTTAACTGATAATAAGGGAAAAGATTTATTAATTAGTGATAATAATGGAACAAAAGAACGAACACCATTAAGTAATGTTATCTCTGGTTCAGCAACAGGAGTTGACCAAGCACGTCGACCAATTATTACCTTACAAATTAAAAATCAACAAAAATGAGATAGCATTATTAATAGTTTAAAACCAGCAGAAGGAGGCGGACAAGCACAGCCATTATATATTTGAACTGATATTGGTCAAATGATTGATGATTTACGCCATGATATTGATAATATAGAAGCAATTGCAACTTTGTTTAGTGTTGATATTCGTAGTAAGGTTTCTTCAACAGATTGAACAAATATTTATCATATTTTTGATGTAGAATATTATGATACAGGGACTGCTCGAATTCAGCATGGAAATTTGTTAGATTTAGCATTACGTTATCCAATTTCACAAATTAGAACATGAATGGAAGATAGTCGTTTTCGTTTTACAACAGTACCGACAAATCGTTTATTAATTGATCCAAATGATAAAAGTGCTACAACAAATGCATATATTGATCCATTGCGACCATATTTACAAACAATTATTGAATATAATAGTGTTTTGACCGAAGCATATAAAAAATATATTATTAATTGAAATTCAATTAAAATTGGAACTGGTGCAGCTGAAAATTCAAATCAAATTACAACATCAACCGAGACAGAAGCTCGTCAAATTAGTAACTTGGTTAATGGGGGGCTAAGTGGACTAGAATTTACTATTCGCGGTTATCGTGAAATCCTACCGGTTGTTTCAGCAAATGTGTTTAAAATTTCAATGATTATTTTAGGTGTTCTAGTTTTAGCCATTTTTATTGTATTATTAGTTTATTATCGTTTATTTGGATTAATTGCCGTCTTAACTTTATTGTTTACAATTATTTCAACCTTATATTTCTCATCTTTATTAAAGGTTGAAATTTCACCAGAAAGTATTGCCGCCTTAATTATTGCTTTTGGATTATCATTAGAAGGAAACTTGTTGTTCTTTTCACGGTATAAACGTGAGCGGTATGAAAATAACATCCCATTTGAACCAGCAATGAAAATTGCTAATAAACAAACAATTGCTGTTTTTATCGATGCTTTAGTTGTTTTAGTAATATTAGGACTGTCGCTATTTTGAACAGGAACTAATAATATTAAATCATTTGCCACAATTTTATTAGTTGGTTTAATTATTGCAATTATTATGGTTTTTGCCGTAGCGCGGTTAATGTATTGAATTGTCATTAAGTTACATTGACAAGAAAAATATCGTTGGTTAGATGTTTCACGATTTTCATTATTAACTTGATTGTTTCTTAAACAATCAAGAAAACTAGCTACGGATGTTAAAATAGTGGATTCTTCAACAACTGAGCTTCCATCTGATGTTGAAGTAAACCTGCCTGCTAATGCTAAAACAGAATTATCTGCTTCAGCCCCTGTAGAAAATAAAAAGCGTAAACAATTAAAACATGGCAAATGAACCTTTTATAATATTACAAAATGAACCCCAATTGTTGGAATCATTTTATTAATAATTGCCTTAGCAATTGGTTTTGCTGGAAAAGCAAATGTTGCTAATACAATTAAACCAGGAATTAATATTACAGTTAATGAAGACTTGTGAGGAACAGATGGGTCTAAACAAGTTCCAGATGAAGTTGCAATTGCCAAGTTAAATACTCAAATTGAAGAGTATCGGCAAATAACACCTCATAATTTTAGTTTTAATATTTATGTGATTAAACGACAAGATGGTGGTAATAGTAACCGTATTTTAGTTGTTAGTACAAATATTACGAAGGGTACTTTTGAACGTGAATTGTTATCAAGCATTGCTTCATTTTATGGTGCTAGCCCGAGTGATACATCATTAGCCTTACAACAAACTGATCCAGTTATGGAAGGTTATATCTTAAAAATTGCGGCAATTAGCCTGGCAATTGGTTTAGCATGTATTTTTGTTTATACATTATTCCGCTTAGATTGAGCACAATTTGTTGGAATGGTGTTAGCCGCAATCTTTACGTTAATTATTACTATTGCAATTACAATTATTACGCAGTTGTTAATTACCTTTGAAATGTCAATTGCGTTCTTAACGATTTTTGGGTTTGCAATTGCTTTTGGAACAATGGTAATGGTGCTTGCAAAACAAAATAAAAAAGCAATTAATATTCGTGAGTATGAAACATTCTTTGCCTATATGTCAGAACATCGTGCTCAAATTAAACGTTTACGTCGTGCTCATAAAGTTTATTATCAAGAGGAATTAAAAAAACTAGCAGTTAAAAATCCAGATTTAAAATTAAAAGAATTGAAAAAACAATATCGTGACCAATTGCACCGGGTAGAATTGGTGGCAAAAGATATTAAAAGTAAAAACCATAAAATCATCCGAGAAATTCAAAAAGAGTTTCGGATCTATAATTATGAACATAACTTTTTACAAAAAGTTGCTAATATTACAATTAAACAAGTGTTACAGCACTGTTTAACATTAGGAATTATGTTTGCAATTTTATTAATTACTTTAGCGGCTTTTTCAGGAACATGATTTGGCTTTAATGTTGTTATTTTAATTGGTTTAATTATTGGGATGTTTGCGACATTATTTGTTGCAATCCCAATTTGAGTAGCATTAGAAAAATATCGTGCGTTAAATAAAATCCGTGTTAAAAATTACTTAGATTCACAACGTGTTGAAGTTGATGAACAAGTTGTTGTTGGAATTAATGATTAATTAACCAAGAAAAGAATTTTTAAAAATGGATCTAAAAAAGTTTATTGTTGATATTCCTAATTTTCCAGAACCGGGGGTTATTTTTCGTGATATTACTCCGTTATTAAATAACGCTTTGGCTTTTAAAACAGTAATTAAGCAATTAGCAGCGTATGCTGTTGCTCAAAAAGCAACAGTAATTATTGCTCCTGAAGCACGTGGTTTTTTGTTTGGCCCAGCTGTTAGTTATGCTAGCAATTTACGGTTTATTCCTGTACGAAAAGCGGGAAAATTACCCCGCGCAGTTATTGATGTAAAATATAGTTACGAATATGCGGCAAATCAATTAGAGATTCATGCCGGAGATTTACAACCAAATGATCGTGTGTTGATTGTTGATGATGTTTTAGCATCGGGAGGAACAGCACGCGCAATGTGTCAATTAGTTAAGCAAGAACAAGCAACAATTGCTGGTTTAGCTTTTGTGATTGATTTAACATATTTGAATGGTAAAAAAGATTTAGATTCATATCCAATTAAAACCCTGATTGAATATTAATGCTAAACGCGATATAATTATAATTATTATAAGAAAAAGGGGTTGTTTATAATGGATCGAGATATTAAATACGAAGAAGTTTTAGCCCAAATTAAGTTGTATATTAAAGATGAAGCAACATTAAAGGAAATTCAGAAAGCATATGAGTATGCTGAAGAAAAACACCATGGGCAAGTTCGCAATAGCGGAGCAGCGTATATTAGCCATCCATTATGAACAACCTTTTTTTTGGCACAATGGCGAATGGGACCAAAAACTTTAATTGCTGGGTTATTGCATGATGTTTTAGAGGATACTCCTGCTACCTTTGAAGAATTACAAGAATTATTTGGGATTGAAATCGCTAATTTAGTTGAAGGGGTAACCAAAGTTAGTTATTTTGCAAAAGAAAATCGGACACAAATCAAAGCACAATATTTACGAAAGTTATATTTATCAATGGCGAAAGATATTCGCGTAATTATTGTCAAGTTAGCTGATCGTTTACATAATTTAAAAACAATTGGTTATTTAAAACCAGAACGTCAACAAATTATTGCACGAGAAAGTTTAGAAATTTATTCAGCAATTGCTCATCGTTTAGGAATGAAAGCTGTTAAACAAGAAATTGAAGATATTAGTTTTAAAATTGTTAACCCTGTGCAATACAATAAAATTGTTTCATTATTAGAATCAAGTAATAAAGAGCGAGAAAATACTATTAATCAAAAAATTGAAGAATTAAAAAAAATTTTAATTACTGAGAAAAAGATGTCTGTAAAAGTATATGGACGTAGTAAATCAATTTATTCAATTTATCGTAAAATGAATCAGTTTGGTAAAAATTTTGATGATATTCATGATATTTTAGCTGTTCGTATTATTACAAATAGTGTTGATGATTGTTATAAGGTGTTAGGTTTTGTCCATCAGCATTATACGCCATTAAATAATCGCTTTAAAGATTATATTGCTACGCCAAAACATAATTTATATCAATCTTTGCATACTACAATTGCGGCTGATGATGGTCTTATTTTTGAAATTCAAATTCGAACTGAAGAAATGGATGAATTAGCAGAACAAGGGGTAGCAGCGCATTGACGTTATAAAGAAGGGGAAAATTATGATATTGCAAAAAAACAAAAAGATATTGATGAACGATTAGATATTTTTAAACGGATTTTAGATTTAGAAAATATTTCAGTACAAGAACGAGATGAAATTCAACAAGAAGTTTATAAACCAGATCATTTAATGGAACAAATTATTCAAAATGATATTTTTTCTTCGTTAATTTATGTTTTAACACCAAATGGGAAGGTTGTAACATTACCATTTGGTTCAACTGTTCTGGACTTTGCTTATAAAATTCATTCTGAAATTGGAGAAAAAACAATTGGAGCAAAAATTAATGGTTTATTTTCACCAATTTCAACTGTTTTAAAATCAGGGGATGTGGTTGATATTAAAACAGCAGCAACCCAAAAACCAAATCATTCATGATTAGTTGTCGCCAAAACATCATCGGCATTACAAAAAATTAAGAAGTATTTGAAAAAAGAATTAGTTGAAGTAACTAGTGATGCAAAATCAGTTAATTTAGAGAAAATTAAACAAACAAAGGCACAAATTGAAGAATATATTGCAAAAAAAGATTTAAAATGAAAATTAGGTGATTCAGAAACACAATTAGAACGATTACATGCAATTAATTTTAATAATATTGAAGATTTTTTGTTAGATGTTGCTAATGATGAATATACTTTAGAAGAAGCAATTAATTTAGTTTATTTAGATCACAAAACAAGTCAAAATGAAAAAATTTTAAAAAAATTACAAGATAAACAATATAAAAAAGCACAATTAAAAGATGATATCATTGTCCAAGGTATTTCAAGCATTAAAGTTGTTATTTCACAATGTTGTTTGCCAATTCCATATGAAGACATCACTGGTTATGTTTCTAAAGCTGAAGGAATTAAAGTTCATTTAAAAACTTGTCGTAATATTCAAAGCGGTGATAAGCAAGACCGCCAAGTTGAAGTTAGTTGGAATGAAGCAGTTTGTAAAAATAAACAATATGATTGTGCAATTCGAATTGAAGCAATTGATCGACCTGCCTTACTAGTTGATGTGACAAAAGTATTAAGTCATTTAAATGCATCGGTTCAAATGATGAGTGCTAATGTTTCTGGTGATTTAATGAATTTAACAATTAAAACAATTATTAAGGTTAGTAATGCTGACCGCTTGCAACAAATTCGGTCATCATTATTAGCCATTCCAGATATTAAAGTAGTAGAACGAGTTATTATGTAATTTGTTAATCACTTCAGAATAAATAAAAAATATCATCTTCCTTGTTTTCTTGGTATAATATACCTATAATTATTTAGAAACATGGAGGAGACTATGGCATTAAAGTCTTGACTAAAATTTAGTACTATATGATTTTTAGCAGGAATTGTAATTATTATAGCTGGAGCAGTTGTTCCAACATTAAATCAACAAGTAACAGCTTTAAAACAAGAAATTATTAATTCATTAAGAGTTAAAGGATTAAAACCTAATCCATTAGAAACTTTACAGGGAGATAGTGCTTATAATATTTTAAATTTTTTATTATCATATGGTTCTTTTCAAGCAGTTTTTAGTTTAAATGGATTTGCTCTTTTTAAATTTTGAGTAATTGATTTATATATTTTTGTTCCTATTTTTACATTAATTGCAGTTGGAACAGCAATTTTTGTTATTGTCTTACTAACAAATATAACAGCAGCACATTGAAAATGGAATGTTCGTTTATTATTTGGTAAATGAATGACAAGAATTGGTGGCTTTACTTTATATCTATCCTTATTTTTAGGATTATTTTTCATTGCCATTGCTGATGGTTTTTCTTTTGTACTGCGTGAAAAACTTTATTGATATAATTTAACTAATGGTCAAGGATTGGCAACTTGAATAAACAATTTACAATATCAACCAAATGTGTTTTCAATATTATGTTTAATAATTAATCAAGATGGCTTAGGAACGCTTTTTGCGCAAGCACCAACAATTATGCAAGCAGGAGCAGTATTAATTATTTTTGTGATGCCCCTTGCTGTTGCTAATGTTGTGATTGGATTATCAATTCGCATTGCAATTGAATTATTATTACCATCATCAGCAGGACACCGTGGTGGATTTGTAACTCATTTTATGCAATGATTAGGATACATTAATATTTCTTCTCGTCGGGAACTTCGTCAACGCTTAGGAAGCAACATTGGAATGATTTTATTAATGATTGGTTTTATTGTAATTATGATTTTCCCTGCTTTCACGTCAACAACGGGGTATGTTAGAGCTAACTGAATTCTTTTAGTAGTTGCGATAGGATTAATGATCATTAGTTTTATTCCCCTTTATTTTATGTTGTTTTGTTTAGCACGTTTACAAGAATTTTCATATAATTTATTAATGTTTGTTCAAATGCTAACATGATTAGTAATTGGTTTACTTTGACAAACCTTAATGTGAACAATATTTCGCCAATATTTTCAATATCCAGCCGTTGTGCCAGTAATTACAACTTTCTTCTTTGTTAATATTTTATTAGTTTCGTTTTATTTATTGGTTCGAGGATATCGAAAATAGGCTTTTAGTAAGAACTTCTTTGAAATAAAAAATTTTTTTTCGTTTGGTATGCTATAATCCTATTAATTAATTATGAAAAAGAAGGGAATATTAAAATGACAAAATTTACAGCAAATGCAATTCGAAGAATGTGGTTAGATTTTTTTCGCAGTAAGGATCATTATGAATTACCTTCAGTATCATTGATTCCTGTTGATGATCCGTCATTATTATGAATTAACTCTGGTGTGGCGACGTTAAAGCCATATTTTGATGGGCGAAAAACACCACCATCACCACGCTTGACAAATTCACAAAAATCAATTCGAACTAATGATATTGAAAATGTTGGTTATACAGCACGTCATCATACTTTGTTTGAAATGCTTGGTAATTTTTCAATTGGTGATTACTTTAAAAAAGAAGCAATTATGTATGCTTGAGAATTTTTAACTGATAAAAAATGAATTGGGTTTGATCCTGCCAAATTATATGTCACAATTTATAAAGATGATCAAGAAGCTTATAAAATTTGACGCAATGTAATTGGTTTAAGTGATGAACGAATTATTAAAGGTGATAAGGATACTAATTTTTGAGAAATTGGGGCCGGACCATGTGGACCTAATACCGAAATTTTTTATGACCGTGGGGAAAAATATGATCCTGAGCAATTAGGATTAAAGTTATTGCAAGATGATTTAGAAAATGATCGTTATTTGGAAGTTTGAAATATTGTTTTTTCACAATATAATAACAATGGTGATGAGACATATACTGACTTACCACGAAAAAATATTGATACTGGTGCTGGATTAGAACGAATTACTTCAATTATTCAAGAAAAACCAACTAATTTTGAAACTGATTTGTTTATTCCAATTATTAAAGCGGTTGAAAAATTAGTAAATGGAAAATATTATTATGATGAAACAGCATTGTTTAACAATGATTCAGAACAATTAAAAATTAATACTGCATTTAAAGTAATTGTTGATCATATTCGGGCAGTTACTTTTGCAATTGCTGATGGTGCTTTTCCGGGGAATAAAGATCGCGGTTATGTTATTCGGCGTTTAATTCGTCGTGCTAGTTTATATGGGAAAAAAATTGATTTAACAGAACCATTTTTATTTAAATTAGTGGGAACAGTAGTTAACATTATGCAAGAATATTATTCTTATCTAGTTGAAAAACAACCAATTGTTGAACAAGCTGTGTTAGATGAAGAAAATAAATTTTTAAGAACATTAGAACAAGGAAACAAACTTTTTAATGAAGTTAAAACAAAATATAGTACGATTTCAAAAGAACATGCCTTTCGTTTATTTGAAAGTTATGGTTTTCCAATTGAATTAATTGAAGAAGAAGCACACGAAGCAGGGATTAGTGTTGATCGTGTTGGTTTTGATGAATTATTAGAAAATGCGAAAACAATTTCACGTACTAATCGAAAAGATATTAAAGCAATTCATTTACAAAGCGAACTTTTTACCAAGTTAGATGTTGCTAGTCAATTTGTTGGTTATGAACATGAACAAGTTAATAATACAGAAATTGTCTTTATGTTTGCTGATGATAAACCAGTCACAAAATTAACTAATACAACAGGATATATCATTTTAAAAGAGACACCATTTTATGCTGAAAAAGGGGGACAAGCTGCTGATCACGGATTAATTTTAAAAGACAATACGACAGCTTATGTTCTCGATGTACAACAAGGACCAAATAAACAGCATTTACATTTTGTCAAAGTTGAAGGGACACTTAAGATTGGAGATTTGGTCAATGCGTCAATTGGCAGTGATCGTCGTTTTTATACGCGGAAAAATCATTCAGGAACACATTTAATTCATGCTGCTTTACGAGAAGTGTTAGGAAACCATGTTATGCAAACTGGTTCTTATAACGATGATGAACGTTTACGAATTGATATTACACATAATCAAGCAATTACACCAGCGGAAATTACAGATGTAGAAGCTTCTGTCACAAAAGCAATTAAGGCTGCAATTCCTTGTGAAGTTATTTATACTGATATGCAAACAGCATTAGATGTGCATCATGCTTTAGCTTTTTTTACAGAAAAATATGATGCTGAGGTTCGAATTGTTAAATTTGGTACTTATTCTTGTGAACTTTGTGGAGGAACCCATGTGACTAATTCACAAGATGTTGAAGATTTACTAGTAACTAGTTTGGAATCAAAAGGAGTTGGAACATTTCGAATTCATGCTATTACCTCAAATAAAACAATTGCTAGTTATCTAAATGAACAATTTTTAAAAGAAAAAACTGAAGCAATTAATTATTTTGATAAGTATAATCAAGGTAAGAAAGCATTACTTGACCAACGTTTAGAGCAAACTTGAGAACAAATTAGTAATTTAACTGTTTCAAAAACAAACTGAAAACAGTTAAAAGAGTTAGTAGCACAATTTAAAGAAGATTTTAAACATTGACAAAAACAATATGATAATATTTTAATTCAACAATTTGTCAAACAATATAATACCTTTTTACCACAAACTAAAAATGGAATTAATGTTTTAACTCATCAATTTACAGCAAAAGTTGATATTAATGCTTTAAAAGTGTTAATTGATGATTATAAAGTTCGATATCAAAACTTACTAATTTTCTTCGTTGATGTTAGTGATGAAAAACAAGCCACATTAATTGTTGGTGTTAGTGATGATTTACAAGATCGTTATCAAGCTGGAAAAATTATTCAACAATTAAATCCATTATTAGGTGGTAAAGGTGGCGGCAATAATAGTGTTGCTCAAAGTGGTTTTAACAATAAAGACAAAACTTTACTTGTTAAATTATTTGCTGCCCCGCTAGAATTTTTAAAACATCATGACTAATTATTATTTAGGAGTTGATGTTGGTAGTAAAACACTAGGCTTAGCAACAAGTCGGGGACTGATTGCGACTGGGTATGGTGTTTATCGCTTTCCAGAAAATGATTTTGCACAAGCAGCGCAATATTTAGCGGAGTTAATTACAACAAACCAATTTAGTGATATTATTATTGGCAATCCAAAAAATATGAATAATACAATTGGACCTCGTGCTTTAATGGTTAATGATTTTGTTGATATTTTAAAACCATTATTAGAAGCAACGATAACAATTCACTTAGTTGATGAACGGTTAACAACACGTCGAGCTCATCAAATAATGTTAGAAGCAAATCTTTCGCGCCAAAAACGAAAACAAAAAAAAGATAGTTTAGCAGCGCAATTAATTTTAGAAGCATATTTACAACAGAAATAAAAGAGTCATTCTCTTTTATTTTTTTAATGTTTAATTATACAAGTATTGATATCAAAAGCAAGAAAAAAATGATATAATTTTAGAGAAAGAATTTATTGACGGTTATAATTTAAAAATTTGAGGTAAAATGATGGCTAGTAAGAAATTGAATGAAACAAAACAATTACAAGAAGTTAATAATAATTTAAAAATAAATGTTAATGAAACAATGCTTATTAAAATGTTAACTAAGTCTTGGAAAAAGTCAGAACCATATTTAAAGTTAATGGAAGAATATCAAAATTTGAATTCAAATAGTGCAATTGATTGAAATCAACGTTATGAAAAAGAATATGAAAAATTTGTTAAATTATTATTAGGAGAAAATGCACAATTTAAAAAAACCTCAAGTAAAAAATCATCATTATCTAGCCAGTTAAGATTATTGTCAAAACGAAAATTATCGCGAGTTGAAGACTTATTTCCATCACGAGTTGTTCGTGGTTATCAAGCATCACAAGAAGCAATTGAATCAGAGATAAAACAACCACGTCAAGCTTTTTTAAATAATAATGAATCTGTTTTAGCAAGTTTGCAAACCGAACAAGTTGTTAAAAATGAACTAACCTTAGATGAGAATATAAAGTCTGATAAAGTATTTCCTTCATCAGAAGAAACTGAAAATATTATTAGTAAGTTAAATCCAAATCAGCAACGATTAATCCGACAACGCAATGAACATTATGGACGATTTCAAAGTCAAACACAAGGTTCAAAAAATGACAGTCAAAACGAGGAAACAATTGAATCATTAAAAGGATTTAATGAACAAGTGAAAGAACATGCAAATAATTGAGGATTAAATCAAAATCAATTACAATTGTTGTCACGACGAGATAATACTAAACATGATTTTAATCCATATTCAAATCGAGCGCGAGAAGGTTATCATCCAGAAGAAGATTATTCTTTATCAAATCGGGATCTTAAACCACGGTCATTAGATGAAATTAAAGATCAAATGAATTTAAGTAAAAATCAATTAGAATTGTTGTCACGTCGGAATTCACATCCTTCAGAGTGAAAACAACATATGCAGCAAATCACACATAAAAAATATAAAAATGAGACACCAATTGTGATTAATCCGGAACATGTTATTAAAAAACGTGATCAAATGGTCAAAGAATCATTATCCCGTAGTTTAGGAAAAACTAAGAAACAAATTGGTGGTAAATATATTCGTAATTTTATAAAAGAAGAACCAAAACGAAAACCAATTTTTAAAACTGATCTTTATTTAGAACCTGATATTACTAGACAAATTAATCCATTAATGATAAAACCATCAAAGAAGATTAAGTCAAAATTATCAGTAGAAAAAAATGAAGCAATTGTGCCAAATTTAACTTTCACAAATGCAATTAGTAGTAAGCAAAAGCAACCATTCTTGAATGGAGCTAGTCAAAATAGTGTACCTACTAAAACAATAGGGGCTAGTAATAATCAAACATTAATTGAACAAACACAAAAAAATAAAAATGATTATATTTCAATTATTGATCCTAAAAAACGTCCTAATTTAAAAAAGTTAAAATATGGTAATGATTATGAAAAAAATAATGATAAAGTTTCTAATTTAAAAATAACAAAAAAACAATCTAATTTAATAGCAGAAGTAAATAATCAAACATTTATTCCTACTAAAAGAAAAGACACAGATTTGACTTTATATACACGGAAAGAATTAAAAGATTATCAAATTGATTATGCTGATTCGACAAAAACACCTGATTTAACAGTTGATTTAACGGAAAATCAATACACTTATGCAGGATATCATCCTCGTGAAATTCGTGAAATTCATCG
>CAJQZN010037077.1:0-33669 GCA_907164685.1 Colias eurytheme | reverse complement strand
CCACTTGAGCGGCTCGGCCAAATGAGCCGCTCATTCGCCTGAGCATAGCATGCTCAAGTGGATACAAGGCTTTACAGCTTGAAAGTTGGGGGGGGAGCTATTACTATGAGGTACTTGAGAAGGGTTTACACAAAGCTCGCAAGCACGACGAGCGCCGCTGCATAATATTCTGCTCAGTGTATGTACCCAATTTGTACTTGCACTAGTCCAGATACAGATTGATATTAAGGGGGGGGGGGGCTACCTTTCTATTACTTTGAGGTACAGGGGAGGGGGTTACACAATTAATAAAATATGTTTTAAAGTCGTCCTCGTAAATCGGTGAATTAGACCTATTTACCTATTACTACTCATACTAATAGTTAATACACAAGTTTATTGCAAACCTTATATAAATAACGTAAATGGAAGCAGCCCCACTTGAAATAATTGTCGTGTATACAAAAAATCGGTATATTTGCCGCGTAATCGACATGGTAAATATAACTACTTCAGTTCAGTAACCCTAACAAAACGAGATACTTTCATTTAATATGCTGCCTTTTAATATCTCTTATTTTAACATTTATACTTTAAATTGTTTCCTCGTGATGGAACTGCATTTTATAGTTTTTTTAAACACACAATTCACTTTTATTACAAAGATGGTGTAACAGAACCACCGAACCGGTCGTAGTTTTTATGATAAAAATCGTAATAAAAGTGAATAGAACTATATCTTTAATTGACAGGGTTCAGTGATGGCGTGTTCGTTCCTGTTACTGAACGGCAGCAAAATAAACGCTCAAGATGACGACGGTATGACGCCGCTGCATCTCGCTACAGAGGCTGGACATACTGGACAGGTGATATCTCTTAATATATATATAAATCTCGTGTCACAATGTTTGTCCTCAATGGACTCCTAAACCACTTAACCGATTATAATAAAATTCGCACACCATGTGCAGTTCGATCCAACTTGAGAGATAGGATAGTTTACACATGTAGGTACCACGGGCGAAGCCGGGGCGGACCACTAGTATTATATTATAAATACTAGTGCAGTCACGCGGTTGTACTCTGTAAAAATTATTTTTGAATTTAAAACTTTATAATTAATAAAAAAGGATATTGAATGTTTTTTATTATGTTTGAAATAATTTTATCACATATAGATTTTAGGCGTACTTATTAGGCGTTTTTGAGTCTATCCGTTACAAATATTGCACAGATAATCAAATAATACATATTAATAGCACTAGCAACTATCGCGTATTATACTAAAATACATAAATGTTTGCAGGTGTGTCTGTTACTCCGATACCGCGCGGACCAATCTATAGTGGACAAGCAAGGTCGGACGCCGCTCGACATAGCTGTTGAACAGGCGAATGCTGATATCGTCACATTGTATGTATTTATATTACTTTACATTACTTCATTACATATTATAGAACAGTAATGCACTGACATAATTCTCTAAAATTACACAACAGATTTTGATGGGTATTTTTTTTAATAGGAAGGTTTTTGTATATAATTTGTTGAGTTGAAGACCAAGCGGGTGAAGCACAGTCTGTAATTATTTATAGAAAGAAAGAAAGAAAAAAACATTCAATTATACAGGCTGTCCCACTGTTGGTATACTTAGCTCAAAGGAGGTTATAGTTTTGCATACGCTGAGTACGTAAAAAATACTTATAAAATTCCAGACGCATTTTTTTTTCAAATAGATGAATTCTTAAAACTCTATGTGTACACCCATAACAAGCAACCCGCCCAGCTTTGCCACCAGCTTTGCACACATTAGAAAAGCAGTATATATAGCACAAGTCCCTTCGCGCTTAGAATACCAATAGTGGGACACCCTGTATATATGTAGAAAATATTTAAACACAAAATAAAATAAACTAAACCATGTATAAATGGAATGTCCAATCCGTGATATGATAATCTAAGCACATTGATGTGACTTAAGGACGCTGTCACAAATCTGACCGACCTGATGACCCCACAAAATGTTTTAAATTGCAAGGCGCAACTTTCACTGAAGTTACCGATTTGAAATCTAATCACACAGAGGCTGATTCAAGAATGTTCTGCCATATTTTTCATTCTGTCAAACACAACGACGCCGATATTTTTGTATTAGGCCTTTATTTCTGGCATAAACTTGAAAATATACTCGCCATCTTTGAATGCTCCCCCCACTCCCCCATGCAACTATTTCACTGTACGAACTATTGAATAATGGACTATTGTTAATTATTTAAAATAATAATTTAAAAAATATATTCATGAGTTTTCAATCTATAGTGATTTAAAGTTAACTCAAAAATGGAGCATTTTCGTAAATTTTCAAAAAAATCTTAGAGAAAGTGTAAGAAATGTTATAGTATGCTATATATTCGTGATCTACTCAATAAGCTCTTTCATTTGATACCCCACACGGCATGTTTTGGAAATTTTTATTTTTTTCTTTGTATGCCATATTTAATTACCGGGGTGGGGGGAGGGGGACCACAAAACTGGTTGGCAACATCTGTCTATAGGATGTCTGGGATCTATACAATATTATATATCAGAAGTCAGATTTAGGTCCGCTATTTTTGCAAACGAAACTCCACTGAGAGTCCGGTCTATTGGGGCGTGATCTGCAATAGATATCGAAGCCAAAAATATAGTTTTTAAATATTTTTTTTGTTTGTCTGTATGTATTTCCGGGCTATACTCAAAATTACTGCATGGATTTACTTCAAATTTGGTACAATAGCTTGAGACCTGAGGAAGGACATAGGATAGGTTTTATCCTAGAAACACCACGGGAATGGGAACTGTGCGGTGTTTTTTTATTTGACTTCGCGGGCGAAGCCGCTGTCGGAAAGTTAGTAATACATTTATTTGGTAAATGTTAAAATATTATGTTATGACGATTCAAAAGTGCTTCTAGAAGAAGTCTAATTGAATCATTGAGTTACTATGTACTACGTACTAGAGAGGCTACACTTTTTCTAACACGAGTTAGATTCAATCGTCTCAAACCATTTTTTTTACATTGATTGGTTTTAATTGATAAGTTTATTCGTATTTTTTTAATAATATAAACAATATTTATTTGTTAAATTGATTGGTTTTAATTTATAAGTAATAATAGGCAGAATATTTGCAAATTGTATGACTCACTAGCCGGCCCGCGCCGCCGCGCTTGTCGCACAGATTTTGTTCGTGGTGTCCTCTCCAAGAAGCTTATATCTAATACACTGGAGATTGCACTATGAATATTAACTTGTAACAAGAAAATATGACGTTGAATGACGCCTGTATGTTTTTTTTATCCCTTTCACACCTAACTTGGCAAGTCATATTTTCTTGTTGCAAGTTAATGGTCATAGTGCAATCTCCAGTGTATTAGATATAAGTTTCTTGGTCCTCTCTATAATAATACCTCAATGAATTGAATACATAAATGTTTGAGTTTGAATGTATTTGCGTGACAGGTTGCGTCTAACGAAACTAAACGAGGAGATGCGCGAAAGCGAGATGTCGTCCAACGACGACACATACAACGAGGTGTTCCGCGACTACACGCAGCTCGCGCACTCGCACCCCGAGCGGCTCGTGCGCGCTAAACACAATAATAACGAGGGTCAGTATGTAATAAAAAAAAATTGGTTGTTTGTAAAGTAGGTTAACGATCGAGATGTTTATGTGATAACGTCTTATTGGTGGCAGCGCTCGAGATGAGACGGGAGATCGGTCCGTCTCTCTCTCGTTATACCTGCGAACGCGCTCGTGAGGTTTTGGTGTGACACTAGTTTCTGAACATGTCACCCGACTAAAACGATTTTAAAAACTTTATCACGTTAAAAATTAAGTGTAACATTTTTTCGTTACGCGTGAAATTTTTCCGTTACGCGCCATCTTTTTCTTATCCCTACCACGCGTGATTCGACGTATTTCTGTAAAGTGTCATATAATAAATTATTTTTTGAAAAATAAGGTCATAAAGAAGTTTCACTTCTTACGTGTTTTTTTATTGAAACTTCTTTAGGTATGTTGAGAGTAAAATTTATTTTGCTTTCACACGTTATTTTATTTTTGTTTTATATTTTGCATCCCAGCTCGATATAGAATGTATTTCTATTCAAAAAAAAAAATGAAATAATCCGATCTCGAGGCGGGATTGTCTTCATTCTTTTTTTTAGGATTTTGTTATGTTAGAATAAGCAACTGAACTTACCACCAACTGTTTCCCCACTTCACATGCAAATCGTTACAAACACGAGCAATGTTAGACAACTTTCTTCTCTCTCTTTAAAAAAAGCAGTTAATTCAGTACAAACGGTAACTTTCAACTATTTCTTAGGCCATCTGTTCACAAGGATTATGTGTTTTTCTTCATATAAACTTCTATTTACAGGCGAACAGTCGAGTGAATGACGTTTGGAGAAACAATTGCGTCGACTGCAACGTTGGTGGTGCGAGGATTGACAAACGTTGGACGCATCGCTCCAAGGTTGGCTAACATTTGTGCCAACATTTGCCACAATAACTTGATGACATGCCATTTGTATTGGCAACTAGCGGTCCGCCCCGGCTTCGCCCGTGGTACATATTTATGTTTTCTCTACATAATACTTTCCTGGTACTTCAAGGAATATAATAAAAAAAGAATTATCGAAATCGGTCCACCCGTTCTCGAGTTATGCGCTTACCAACACATTTTGCGATTCATTTTTATAGTATAGATTGATGGGCCTTCTTCACAATGGCCAGAAGAATTACCTGAATGTCTATGATCG
Source organism: Colias eurytheme (assembly GCA_907164685.1). NCBI lineage: Eukaryota > Metazoa > Arthropoda > Insecta > Lepidoptera > Pieridae > Colias > Colias eurytheme. Next base: position 28,885 of record CAJQZN010037077.1, on the reverse strand, counting down.
GCCGTCATTGTAGATGTTTCCATAATCGCCATAATGGCGACAAATGGCAATCATCGACAATTATTTGTTGGGCCAATGCTCTCGATTGTGAAGAGGGTCCATTAAAGCTTCGATGCCAACTTTTATATCATACGAAATCAAAACTTCTGTAATCCATAATAGATGTCTGATGCCGATAAAAATTGGTTCGAATACTTTTTTCATTACGTTCGCTCATATATGTATATGGATGGCTTAAAATAATAAGAAGACCATGATTAATCATTTTTAAGATGTTCGCAGTTCGCGGTTCAGTAAGATAAAAAAATACATAAAAATCGATATAAAATTTAAAATTTATTACTAAAATTTGTTCTTACTGATAAGTAGGCATTACAACGAGCGCTAACTTGAACTTTTATTTGTAACTAGCTGTCCGCCCCGGCTTCGCCCGTGGTACGTATTTACATTTTCTCTACGTAAGAACCATCCTCGTACTTCAAGGAATATAATAAAAAAAGAATTATCGAAATCGGTTCAGCCGTTCTTGAGTTATGCGCTTACCAACACATTTTGCGATTCATTTTTATATATAAGAAGATATACAAATATTGTATAAAGGAAAAAGTATAAACACATCGATGTTAACGAAAAAAAAAGTCTTTACTTTTAATGTTGTATTATGGATAGTAATATAGTCCTTGTTTTAGACTATATAGGTATTATATTTGTGTGCAGGTGCAAGATTGGACACCTGACGAAGCGTGTAGCACTTATACAATATTAGAATTGAGGAACAAAAAAATAAGTTAAATTTTCAATCGCCTCGTTCAATAAAAAGTCAGATTTTTTATAAGAAACGTCATATTATCTCACACCTCCTCCCCTTAATTTTCCAAAATATTACATATTTTGATGCTTTGGTTTTATAATCTTGAAAAATTGCTATTTTTAAGTACTGAGTTCAGTTAAATCAAGTAGGTAAACAGAAGGACAGAGTTATTAACACTACTATGAATATTCATAGAATTTTTTTTTAATTGCATTCGATAAAAAACTGTTTTGACACACAGATAAATAAACCAATTCTTATTTGTAAGTATTATAAATATAGTCAGGTGTCTTTCCACGCTTCGTCAGATTGTTCCTAACTAAATTTGAGGCTTGTAATGTTTGAAAATATTCTTTATATACTATGCCATTTGCCTTGCTTTCGTTGTTATTTGATAGCACTTTGTGATTTTCAATTTATAACCAAAGAAATTATTGGAAAACCGTTCGTCACACGACCTTGGCCTTATAACTGTGATGGTCGCGTAAGAGACTTAATATGTTATTAAATTAATGTTTCATTTATATTTGATTGCGTATTGTTGTTTCAATAAAATTCTCAGTGAATTAAAACACATTCTGTGATACCTTCAAGGGATTGAGGATATTGTTTTTAGGATATTAATTGTCGTACTACATGAATAGAACGTAGTTTTATAAATCATTGTTGCAGTTTAAATGTTTTTTTTTTCTATATTATAATCGATAAATGCATTATTGCTAATTTGTATGTAAGTTTATTTTAATTTTGTATCATGTATTATAATTTTCTGTGACTTATTTTTTAACATTCCCTTAATAGATCATCAAAAATCATTCCAATACGCATTTACAACGACACGATATTTAAATCGATCGAATCTCAATTGTGGTAATTAGGTCAAATTATTTATATATTATATAATGTAAGGAAATTATGAATTTTGTAACATTAAGTTACTATATTGGTGTTATAATAATGCATTGTTTGTCGCCTAAGCTTTTACTTATTATTAAAATATAAAATTACTGCAAATGATATTTGCTAAATGTATTATTGCATTCAGTATATAATGTAAAATGATTATATATTCGAGTGACTATTATTTGTGAGCGAGAATTATAATTCCTAAATACATGAAATATGCACCATTATCATTTAATAATTTTATCCACGAATATATTACACTTGAAAACCGATATCAACTATTTTATAAGACTGATGTGGATTTGAAACGAAACTGCCTGATGGGGCTAAATATTATTTCATTCAATAATTGCTAATATACAAGGCCTATTAGTGACTATTAAATTGTGCCGAAATAGTTATCAATTTAATAAAGGCCTATTCTGGATATAAAACGACTCTAATATTAAATATGCATATATTATCAAAACTATGAACTTGTAGCGAAAAACAAACATACATATTGTTGAATACGTTCAATAATTGTTTTCACTTTTGAATATATTGTTAAAGCCTTAAAGGAAACTTATTATTAACTTATATTATTAAAACAAACAGCCGCTATGCAAGCCAAACTATTATAAATGTTCTATTTACTAATAAGACTTAGACGGGATTTATTCCTAATTAAAATAACAAGGTCACCAAATTAATAATATGTTAATAAAGATTTATTAACATTATTAATTTGGTTGGATATAAATCCGTTAAATTTCTAAATAATCGTTATTGTATCGGACGATACCTCCAGAACTCGAGTGCCATTGCCAGTCAGCACTTACAGGACAAAGTTAATATTATTTGTTAATAATTATGTCTACCGCTAGATTATATAATACTCTGTTATATCGTTGATGTAGAACTTATTTGTAGTTGTATTGCTATTAAATGTTTACGAATTCAATGCATGTTTTTTTTTCCCGAATCCCAGGGCAATATTGAACTAAAAAATCTACTCTACATCTGTACGTTCTGCAAAAGAATGTTCATCCATCCATTTTATGAAAGCACTCTGTCAACTATTTTGCTATCAGTATCTCTTTATTTATCTTATCCAGTGCTCAAGGAATCTATGCTATCAAGTGGTATCAATACGAGTAATAGCGAGTAATTGTATACGTAGTATATTATTATTAGTCTGTGGTAATAGTATATGATCTGCATGAATAATTTACTAAAGGATATTTAAAGAAAACAAACTTAGTATAATGCTTTCACACGTTTATTAAAACCCAAGTAAAACCCACACCAGGAGTATAGCTATAATTCGAATTTTCATTGGTACAATAATTCCGGTACATAATCAATTATAATTTGAAAGGTTAAAACAATTTGATGGCTTATCGATACGAATTAATATAATTATTAGACAATAAATTTATTGAAATTTTGGATTGCAATGATTTTGATTGTATTTAATATACGAACATAAGACAGTAAATACATATTGCATAATGTTAAAACGGGGATACAAATGGAATATTTAAATTTCAAAGGCCCAATGAAAAATCCACTAAATTAACTTTAACTCCGATTCGGCCTCATTGCGACTTCTTCAAAGAAAGTATGACCCGCATACTTACATTTGAATTAGTAAGGAATGGCCGTTTGCTTTGTTTACATTTCTACGTAAAGTAGTAAAGTGAACAGTTTGCTTCGAATCGGAAGAAAAAAATTACACCGATTAAATTAAATTTACTTAATACCTCACTCAGTAGGTATATCGTATACCTATGCGTAGGTATTACTTTTCCAATATATTGGCACGTTAATTCATGCCAAAGTTGGTCCACCAGTTGTTGTTGAGGTTGGCAGAGGCTGGCGAAGGCGATGTGACGGGCGTGGACGGTGCGCCCATGTTGCGGTTGCCGCCGCCCAGCGTCAGCGGGGAGGCCGACTGCATGCGACGACGGGACAGGAGGCCTGACCTCTCAATACCTACAAGTAAAAAAAAACAAATAATATATTTCTCCCAATAAAGCCTATTTTTAGATTTAATTCTATTGAAAAAACACGCCTTTTTTACTACACAACATTTATTAAATAAAGTGAGTTTTGATAATTCTTCTCGACTCAAGCATGGAAAGTCATATTGTGAACATTGGAAAATTTTTAAGTTTTATTTCACAAATCTGGGCATATCAGGGAGGTACATCTAAACTAGCTGTACACTAATCAGTTTATACAGGTGTGCTCCTGTAAACAACCGTCTATGTTAGAATTAGGTACTTATAAAGTGATTCAAGGGGAAGTTAGTATATAATTTATTAGATTTTAATGACTTACCGCCATCAGAGCTTTCTGGGCAGTATTTGATGGTGTGCGCGCGATCGCCGGTGGCGCCGCAGCGCGGACAGCGGAACGCGCGCAGCACCGGGCACAGCACGCGCCCGCGCCAGTCCTTCAGCACGTGCGAGGAATAGTACTCTTCGTTCTCGCCATTGTTCTTGCAGAAGGCACACTCCTGTGTAAACAATGTTTTTAATTAGTGGTTAATTATGTTTATTGTGAAATATAACAATTAAATTTCGCTTTTATATCAAGTACTTTTATATTATTACGGGAACAACGTTTATTTGTGTGAAAAATGAAAATGCTTTTAGCCAAAAAATTGCAATTACTACTAAATAAAAGTAATATTTACGTTAGGTAGTGCGCGTCGTAGAAACTTATCGCTTCTAACTTTAGCGATTTCTAGCAAGAATTCGTAGAGGAGACCGGGACGGACGGAGCGGAGCACCGCCAGCTGCTCCCGGGTCAGCATCGACACGTAGTAGTTGGCTGAAGACAAGCCTACACCAATAAAGATTCCACAATGAAAAGCATTGTCTTTTGGGACAATAAATTAAAAAATAAATAAACAATTGCTATTTTTAATTATACACATAGTTAATATAAAAATGAATTTAAAACATTTCAAATATTTCAGTGAAGTTATGCCAGAGAGCCTGTCGGTTTAATTACACCGAGTAAGCTTTATTTGTGTTACAACCGCTTATAGCTTCCGACGCGACGGTTGAATGCATTATCATAATAAAATATGAATATGGATGGATCCATAAATAATTTAATTTTGTAACATCATGTGTTATAAGAAAACACAAGGGTTTGTGTAAAGTATTTAAATATTATAATATTAAAGAAATTTACTTACTTTTTATAAGAAAATCAAAAACGTCAACTATTTCGCCGTTTCTGCCGGGGGTTCCAGATCCTTCCGAAAATATATTAGAATTTGCCGACGATCCTGAATCCGGTCTATTTCCTCCTAAAAATAATATTTTCTTACAATTTTCAAAATTATTATAACTTATATGAGTTATACCGATATTTATAGGCACAAGTATTTCACTTGTTTAATTGAAAATAATTAATCATAATATCTTACCATTACCCATGAAAAAATTATGTTGTCCTTGCTCCAAGTCGTCATACAAACTATCTGAACGTCCGGTTGTTGTAGAAGTTCGATGATTTAACAACAAATCATCGATTTCCGATGTCGGAGGTGCTGAAATTTCATTTATATTTAATATTGAACTACCGATATCAGTAATAAATTAATAGCCTGCTATTAACGCACCTGTATCACCCACGTTAGGTTCCGGCTGACCAATCAAGTTAATCAAATCATTACCAACCCGACTCTGAAACGGTGGAGCTAATGGTGAAAATGGACTGTCTTCAGTTTTCATCATATTCGCAGTATCCAAAGTCGGTCCAAAATTATCCTAAAGTAAATATTGAAAGTAAATATAATATTTGCACAAAGACGTACAATTCCATCCTGAAACTTACGCAAATTCAACATAATTTGGATTAGTAACAGAACTGCGTAGGTACATTCTTTGCAAAATGCAATGCCACGTGTAACGAACGTGTCGGGATTTTTGAAGCATAGCTAGATGATTCAACTTAATCGAACTAACACCAAAGTTTATACCAATCATTCATAATATTATAATATTGATATTAATTTATTTATAAAAAAAATGATCCCGAAAATAGCTATTCACTTACCGTTGTCGTCGCTTTTGTATCACTCGTGGTAAACATAGGTTTATTCTCGTCTATATCTTCCAAATTAAATTTTATTATTTGTTCCATTTTTATTTAACACTATCGTCTACGACGCGTCACTTCAATTAAAAAGAAACTTCGAGACGCGTGCGTCTATTTTATAGTAAAGCTGTATAGCAACACCTATAGCTAAATACGGTCATGTGACTAGCAACTGTTCACAATGTATCCCAAGATGTTTTGATGAAATATTTTCAACTACCCTCAAAATATTAACAAATTGTGTGGATGTAAAACTGCGGACATTTGTTTACGTGATAATCTCTTACAATTTTAAACGTACCTACCATCTACTAACTAATTTGTTAATCAACGCCATAAGTTAAATTCATTTAAATCTAATATTTATAACACGCAGTAGAGACGCTATGTATTTCTTTTAATACTTTATTTATTTATGAATAGGAATAAGCTACATACCTAACTGTTTAGTCGAGGAAGTTCAATGCATATATGTATATATAAAAAAATAATAGGAAGAGTACAAGATGTATTTTAAATATAAAAAAAATAATTAATGCATAACATAATATTGCGATTTAAAACAGTAAGCATAAAAAAGTAACCTGATTTGTACGGAGTTGTTGCGAGTCCGAATCGTTACCCGATTTCCATATCACTAGTTTATTAATGATTCTGGTACTGGAGTATATTTAAGACCCGAATCACAAAGAACGGTGACAACCCAAGCATCTTTTGGCAGTTTTCCTGATTTCAACAACTTCACAGCAGCAGCAACATTTGCTCCACTTGTGTAACCCACGTACAACCCCTCTTTCTTGCCAATTAAATCTTTATAATGTTCCGTTTCTTCATCAGTCACGCTTATACTTTCGTCCATAAATTCGGATTTAAATAAATTTGGGACTATTCCATAACTCGATCCTTGCAATAAATGTTTCGGTTTTACAATGGGACATCCTTTTAGCGGCTCAGAGCCGGCGGGTTCCACGACGCAGCATAATATTTCAGGATTCTGTTCCTTTAAAAATTTTGAGACTCCACTAAAAGTTCCAGATGTCCCTACAGCAGTCACAAAGCCATCAACTCTGTGTCCAGTTTGTCTCCAAATTTCGGGTCCTGTTGTTTCGTAATGCGCAGCTGAATTATCTTCGTTGCACAATTGCTGAACAAAATATGCCCCCGTTTCTTTAGCTAAAGTAACTGCGGCTTCTATTGCGATCGATACGTCAGCGTACGTAATGTTTCCATACGTGCCCTCCACTTGAGGATATCTTATACATTTTGCACCAAGAGCTTCCATGTGAATAGCTCGCTGTACACTATTACCTTTAGACATAGTGAGGGTTAGGGGATGTCCTAGTACTGCACATACCACTGCAAGACCACAACCTTGGTTTCCTGATGTCACTTCTATAACAGGATCTCCAGGTTTTAAATCTCCTCGCTCGCGAGCTTTTTGTATCATATGCAAAGAAGAGCGACATTTTATTGACGCTCCGGGATTCATGAATTCACATTTCGCTAATATACGGCCAGGTCCTGGGTGCAAGCGGTCCAACGCAACAAGTGGAGTATTCCCAATTAGTTCTAATGCTGATAATTTTATATCGGTCGGAAAATTAGTCGATGTGGTCATATTTTTTTCGGTCTTTAACCAGATCAAACACCAACACACAATTATCTACACCTGAACACAGAAATACAGATATTTAGGTGTGTAACGCTTATCTCATAACATTGATATATCTACTCGAGTGTTAAGTAAACATACATACTTAACACATAATACCTATTATGTAGGTTGTAGATATTGTTTTTGTACTTGATAAGTGGATGTTTAGTATATAAAAATTAAAAATGCACTGTTCTCTTTAACAAATGAACGTCTTTCTTAAACTGACGTACGTACCTAGTTTTATCCACGAAATTCTTGAAGCTAATAATAGTATGTACATAGTTCTGATTCGTCTTACACAGTTTTTTATATCTACATACATTTAGAATGAAGATGTATAAAACATTTGTGCCTGTTATTTCTTTCATGGCAGATAATTCAAAAGTGATAACTTACTTGAGAAAATCATAAGGATTTTCATTTTCACGTTATTTTACACGTTACGCTAATCCACTTCATAATCAGAATATATAAATTTATTACAAATTGCATTGTTCTTTTTTTCTGTTTTAGGCTTTGGCAATCCAGTAGGTAATCGAATAGTTTTACCTTGAAAGTTTTCCGGGGGTTTCGAAAATTGACAATTGTCTGATATGGATTCTTCTTTTAAAATTCCACTTTTCCACCGAAAAGCAGTTTCATGACGATATAAATTTTTCGAATCATTTCACGAGGAAAATGTGATACCGAATTCTGAAGACAATTTCTTTTTAAATTCTGAGAACAAATTAAACTTGCAAAAATCTACAAGAATTTATATTTTAACGAAAGCCCTAGTGGCTAGTGCTTAATATATCTGGCAGCTGTTATAGGTACATAAAAATTAAAAATTATCTGAATTTGTTCGCTGAACGTAGCGTAGTTCTCCAGTCTCCACTCTCCAGACTGTAAATCTCTTTTTTCGACAGTCAAGTCGTATCAGCAAATTACAAGTTCGGATAGTAGGTATAAATAAATAAATACAGCCTTAGGCCGGTTGCAGAGCTTCACCGACCATCAGTGCGTCCTGATGATACGCATTGACCGACCGTCAATTTTTTCATGAATTTTTCAGGTTTTTTTTATTGATAAAAAAGTTAATTTAAGAATATGAACAACTTGACGAAAACAAGTTGCTATCGATTTGTTGACATCAAACGAGGCGAAAGAGAAAGTCGTAAAATTATTATAAAACGTAAACAGTCACGTAGGTGGTAAACATGTCAACATAATAAATTATTTTTTGCCATAAAAATCTTGTGTCGTTAAGAAATATGATAAAAAACACTTCAAATTTTATCGTTTCACGCACTATAAAGATGCTGTGCTTTTCCATGGGTCCTTTCATTCCTACAAGAAAAAATTTAATTGCATATTGTGTTTTCATCGCTTTCATATTATTATATACCTACTTCACTACTCATATTACATGTACCTATCTAACTAGCTGCTAGCCTTGTGTAAATTTGATCTAACACGACTCTTTTTAAACCAACTTCCAAAAGAATGGAGAAGGTTCTTTTTTTGACTTAGGTATATGTTACATCTTTCTGGCAATGCAATACTACCGGGCGGAGCCAGAGAAAGCACCTTAGAGTTTGAGTAAAACATGGTCTAACTTTGTTGTAATATAAATTTGAAAGCAACTTATATATTTCATCTTACAATACAAAAATGTGCTTATCATGCACAATTCGAACATAATTTAGGGGTCATCAATTTTATGCGTATGTACTTCAAAACAACTACAACATAATAATATGTAGGTACCTACCTCATGATAAGAACATGTTTGTTTTTATGCCTTATGATTTGTGTATCGGTTGTTTATGGTGAAGTACCTATTTCACTAGAAACTAATGACAATCTTAAAAACAACTATGCGATATACTTTTATGATATACTTTACGGTTTTTAAATTTCTATTATTTAAAAACAATCTGTGATGGTGTAAGTATATTACTCATATATCATTATAATTTTAGACTAGGTAGGTAGGTTAGGTATACTAGGAAGGCAATATTAGCAAACAATATCTACCTACCCAGGTCCTAGTTTTACAAAATACACGAACATAATAATTTAATATTGTAAGCTCCCTTGCCTGAAGCTTTATTTTTTGATAGAATTCAATTTAACTTAAAATCTTTGCTAACAGAAAAAAAGCTTTCGACAAAATAGTACTTACTAGATAAGATACATATTTTTCATTCGCAATTTTTTACACAGTTATACTTAATTGAATGTTATTCGCCATGATTTATTTCTACACGCAGCAGTACACAAAGGAACATAAAGGAAGTTTGAGATTGATCCAGATAAAAAATAAACCACCATTAAATTTCTATAATTATTTATTCGGTAAATTGATTATAGTATTACTTAATATATAGGTATTATGTCATACATCTAATGACAATAGCTTATGTACTATACCTACATAAAAATACTTTAAAATCATTTAGAAATATTACAATAAAAATATTAAATCTAAAATGGCGTGGTTGTACATCTCGTTTTAATGAAGATGGACTAAAATTTATAGAACTAAAAGCTAATAAGTACTTCATATTTTTAGTCAGTAGAACGATAAATCTAAACTAATTTGTAAACACATACCATAAATTATTGAACTAGACAATAAGACAATATGAAATATGTAATTCAATAGGTACGTACTTTTGCATCTTATGATAATTGCATGTAACAGATTAAAAGTTCATTTTAAATTGTGCAAAACTTAAAAAAAAAAAATTCTACATAAGTAAATGTTTTAAAAAAAAGTCTGCAACTAAACATTCAACAAAATGGAGAATCCACTTTCAATTATTTATTTCGGAATTTTACACGATAGACGAGATTATGCTAGGTTTCCAAAAACGCGCTCGCTCAGTCTAGTTTAATCTATTGTCTGTGGCTGTAACCAAGACAAATTAATATCAATAGGATGTTCTATATCGTTACATTTAAATACATAATTAATACAGATGTATAATAAACAGAAGGTACCCAACTAAAATTATAAATACGAAAACGAAATTTATGAAAGATGGCTTCGGTCATTTGTGATCTTTATTTATTCGTTTGTTCATTTTTTTAATTTGATTTATGTTCATTTGTTTTAAATAACGGCACATGTACTTATTTCGCTTTTAACATACTGAAACAATTACCTACCTTAAATTTTTTTGGAATGCTGTCTTTTCTGGTGAAAATATCAGAAACTGTGAGTGTAGGCATATTACCTAGTGTAAGAAGTGTGGGTACCTGTTTAGTGTATGTATATGTAGGTATATGTAATATGTATGTTACATACGAGAAGCACGCTATGAGTAACAAGTATGTCACCCATTGAAAACATAATCACAATACATAATGTTTTTAGATAGAAGATTAGATAAAATAAACTCCTAATCAAGGATCAAGGCGGAATAAAACGAATACCTAATATACCTATGTCCGTATTAAAAAATTAATGATCAAAATAATCAAATGTAGATATTATTATTATGTACTAAATTATTAGATCCTAATAAGGTTCTTTAAAATGCGAAAATATCTTACATTCTGATTTATGACTAAATCAATCATTAACAAAACGGTCTTACATTATTAAGTCAGAATAAATTCATTTTAGTAGTGTAAAAATTGGTGGAAATAACCGCTCGCACAGGTAGGTGAAGACGGTGATCCCATTTCATGGAACAACGTTTTGTTACTGATAAAAAGCGGCGTCAGACTCGTAGATACCGCTCGGATGCCGCTGTGGCGCGCTAGCTCTCCGGCGCACCTTGTCTTTTGCAACGGTGAACGTACGCATTCGCTATCTCACTTTCACTCATTTGACACGATTCGCCAACGTCACAAGTGCAACTGAAAAATTTGTGAAATTTTTAATAAAACTCGTCGAATTTCAACACGTCTTTCACGTTTTTCATGCTCTACAACATGTTTCTGCTTTATATGAAAACTCTACACTTTGGCCAATTAGTCGATGAAAGACCGCCAATATTTGTTAAATAGTTAATTTTTTATTATATATTTTCTTGCTATTTATAATTTTAATACCTAGGTGCGCTTCGTGGTTACACCCGCGTGGCTCCGCTCCTGTTGGTCTTAGCGTAATGATATATATTATAGCCTATAAGCCTGCCTCGATAAATGGGCTATCTAACTGAAAAAATTTTTCAAATCGAACCAGTAGTTCCTGAGATTAACGCGTTCAAACAAACTCTTTAGCTTTATAGTATTAATTATAGATTAGTATAGATATCTACTCACTAAGTATTTGTTAAGAGGAGTATTTGAGAAGATTCAACGTGTTTGTTGCCGGGTTGGTAAATAGACCAAGCACAAGGAGTGCTGGGCGCACAAATTTTCATAGTATTTTCTTCCTCAACGTTTATCGCCCTCTGTAAAATAAAAATGAAAATCAAATTAATTGCTTTCGCTAAATATTATTTTGCACAATTATATTATATTTTGACCTCGGCCTCGCTCTACATATACGAAGTACGCAAATTGCTACTATTTAAAAACAATGAACTAATTTTGAATTAAAATTTACAATACACGTCTACGTCACAAAGCCTAACGATCATGTTTCAGTATTGAAAATCAAATAGGTACATAGCACAATATACAGTGTGTACATAATGTAGAGGGCGTTGAACGAAGAAATCATCAGAAGTTAAATACACATAAACAAATGTATTCACAAATATTTTTTGCAATGATTTATAGCAAATCAATTACTGATAAGAATGTCTGAAAGGTCATCAGCGGCGACGGTTACAGATCAAAGTGCGTATTCTAGCATAACTTCACACAAATTGCGTCGTTAATGTTTATTGTTTTTATTTGTCAATGACGCTATCGTAATTCTAAGTTGTAAATACGATATAGTGGTATCAATTTTCAATTTTACAATTAATATGTTGAGTATCGTGTGAACCAAATGACGTCATGGTCAGGTCATCGTTTTATCGTACTCTAAATAATTGTGAGGCACCCGTGCCCGTACGATACTTACCCATTTTATTATCTTGTAGTTTATTAAACATCATTATCACTGTCTACATAATCCAACTGAAACCGAATCCGAGAAATTTGGTATTATTAGGTACCTAACTAAGAACATTCGGCGTGTACAAGTTACAACTGTAAATTGAGTATAACCTTCTTGAGCATTTGGTAATTTAAATATACTTTTTACTTATCCTAATATTAAACAATATGAACTAAGATACTTTTGAGGTTTTTTTTGCGTTGTTACTTTTATAACAAACATTATCCATAATCCAAATTACTCGATCCTTACTTCGAAACGTTTAATTGACTTTAAATCTGTGGTATCATAATTATAATAATTAATAAGTAATAACAAAACTGTGTACACATCGTGTGTACACAATATTATTCTGCTTTCGTACATCGTAATTGTGCCCTTGAACGTATCCGGTGCGACTTAGCATGGAAAATTCACTGTAAAGGGTCTGTCACACTGTCTATAATTCCGTATAATCCGACAACGCGTATTTTATGTACATAATTTTGTGAAATGTGGAGGTATATTTGTAAAATGGAGCTACATCTGCCAACAAACTGTTTTACAGTTTGGCAGAGTACTATGTTATTATGTATACGTGTCTTATGTTCTGAAATGAAAAATAAAATAAATAAATAATTATTACTTTTTACGAATGCAATTTAGATCAGTAACGACATCAATGAAAATAAGTGAAATCAATGCCGTGTATGTTTTAATTTCATACTGTTATAGCCTATAGGTAATGGCTAGATAAAACGGTGTCTATACTCTATAAAGCGGAATACAGGGATTAAAGTCGACAGAATTCTAACAGAAAAATGCATTCAAAGGCCTTACGTATCTTACCTACATATAATATGGTTGATGTTATAGTTATCAAACAATATACCTACTTCATAAATCCAGCCTGTATCTTCAGTATTACAAGCACATTATAAACGTGTCTTTATTATAATGGGTGTTCTGTAATATTGTAGTATCGTTGGATGAATGGAATTGAAAATCACGTGGATCGACTAGCTATCATTTAAAACATGTAAACAGGATACTGCGTAAATGGTAGCGTAGGTCGATGACTTATTTACCATCTTAGTCTTACTACGAAGTTAATCCACTGGTGACTCATTGATGGAAAAATTATTATCATATCTCTGCTTGCAGGAACAGTCATTATTATTGGGTACATCTATTATTTAATAGGTATACCTTTTATCTATTAAGTAAGGAGCTTAATATCACAGAGATGAAAGACTTAACGTTTGTGAGGTCGATCGGTGATATAGGTCTATGTATTGATTTAAGAAACTGATTTTGTTTCACTTTAATAGGCATGACGACAGTATCCATAAATGATCGTATTAGTGTTTTTAAGGGAAAATGTATAATAGATAAATTACATATAGTGACTTAGAAATCTTAAAAACATTAAGATTAATGAGATTATCAATAAAATAAAACATTGAAATACTGCAGTTGGCCATTTTGACTAAAACACGCGTGACGTCACGCTTAAGTAAACAACTCACGTCAGATGTTTTTTGTTGTTATGAATATGTTGAGAATACGCATTTTTATTTATTTTCTATTGTTTCACGTATGCTTTATCGACTCAGAACAGAACTATAATTGCGAATTCACAAATACATGGTTCGGGGTTCTCCGCGCCAACTTTATACAATCATTTCTTATTATTTTCTCGCTTAAAATAATTACTAACACATTTTTGAGCATTATTTTTATGTGGATTCACACTGCAATACTGAACAGCACTTATAAACTTTGAAATTCGTTTCTATAACACATATTAAATAAATATTTTTTTAATTTTCTTCGCAATGCGTACAAATAATTACGTATTTACGAAAGTGTGACGTCACGCCTACGCCATGACACTTGCGAGCTGTTTTGGCACAGTTAATAATAATTTTTTGGAAAATGGCTTTTATCTTCGTTAAATTTAAGTATATTACCGAAATATAGGGTTTTTCTTGTATAGTAAACGTATACACACATTATGGAAGAGGATTTCAAAATCTTTCGTCATGCCTATTAGGTATATATACATTGTTTTTTTTTTTGGGTCCGGCAAAAGCGTGACATAATATAGCTTAGCACCTAAGCTTAGCACTGATAGAAATGGTTTCAACTAAGATACGTTTTTTATATGGAAGGATGTGTGCTATGGATGCATGCATGCAAAAATACGTGTTATGGAAATCTATAACACGCATTAACCACAATTTAGCCTCCACAACACAAACGACAGTGTGTTGGATGGTCACGAGTGGTGTTGTTAGAACGGAGCCTACTTTATAGGGCCGCGCTCGAGCTGCGCATCACTCGTCAGTCGTCACCACAGTCCACACTCGTCACTCACATCACATAGGTAGCTACTTTGCGGCCGCGGCGCGGCGCTGCGGCACATTTTCGCTACATAGCCGAGTATCAGTTCAAACTCTTTTATATTATGTTCTGTGGTTAAAACAGTCAAATGGTTTCACAGCATAACATAACTATGTATTACATTCTCGTAGCATAGGTACACGTTGCTGGTGGAAAGCACCCTTTTATATTAATTAAATAAACCAAACCTTAATAAATCAAATAAATGTCAATTAATTGATATTTAAATTTTTATATTGTAAATAATAATTAGTAATTTAAAAATATTCAATAACTGCATAAATAAATATAATGAAATTAGAATATTTTATTTCTGCTAAAAATAATATCTTATATCTACTTAAGTATAGACCTATACTACCTAAAATCAATTGAATAGATATAACATTACTACACACTTACTTACACTAGATAATCCAATTTATATTAAGACATGAAAAGCGCTTTAAACTTCGGTGTCAGATTTTTTTTTAATCTATATAAGACACTAAGAAAATTAAGTCACATAATTTATATTACTAACTATAAAGGTACCTACTACATAATCACATGGAAAATTAAAATTACAATTTCAATTTTGCAAAAACGAGTTCATGAACTGAACAATTAGAAGTAGCAACACAGTGAAATATTATGCATTTATAGCATGTCACCAGTAACAGTGTCGTCGAGCAATTTCTTCTAATAAAGATTATCGTTCCATCATAAAAACGTTGCAATTTCATGCTAAAAGTAACCCTACCAACGGCTATTATTCAATAAACTCTACAACTGACCTACGGTAACATAACAATGCATGTTTGCGTAATCCAACTAGTGCAGAAGATGTAAACGTGACAGGCGTCACGCCCCCGTGACGTCACGTCATCCTGGCTCGCGGTATCCGTGAGAAACTTGAATTGCTTCTCCACCGGAAGCTCGCTTTGAAAACTGTGACGTATATCCTTATTATATACTGTCATACTAGACGATTTCAGGATGTTACATTCTTATTTGAAAACTAACTGCGCCCACTGTTTCTCCCTCGCGCCTCTCACCGACTGAGAATAAAGCTTTCGCTGATATTATTTTTAAAATCGATTTTTCAGTACATCCGTCTAAAATACACGAATGTGATACTTCTTCTACATCTTTTGATTTAGCCTGTCCGTTTTATTTCTTCTTTTCTCGTACTTCAAGGAATATTATAGAAAAAAATTACGAAATTGGTTCAGCCGTTCTCGAGTTATGACTTATGCCTTACCTTGAGCTTACCAACACATTTTGCGATTCATTTTTATATTATAGAAGATTATACAATTATCCTACAAATGAATAGTAATTATGGTCATTAATTATTAATTTAAAGTAAGTAGGCAGTAGGCAGGTAAGTAATTCTGTTCGAAACATTGTTAAATAAGTATCTCGCTATAATTTCGATTCAATTTAAAATACATACTTAAGTTTAAATAAGGTAATAACGATTTTTTTATATAGATATAGAGATAATAGTGTCGACAGTCGTCGTTAAGCTTTTAATACATAAAAAAAAGATTCTTCGAACATTAAAGAGCAGTAAAATTGTGCCATACGCTATCGAAACCTTATCATTTTGACAGGCTCACTCGTAAGCCAACTATAATTACTAAGAACACATAATTACCATGAAACGCAAGTGCTGATCTGAAACTTTACTGTTCGAGCTGCCAAACAGAAAATGGAATGTCTGCGTCAGTACCATACCCAGACAGTTAATATCGCATACTCGTTACTCGAGACGTCATTATATCAGGCCATTTTATGACCAGTCCCGGTGCAATCCGCATTAGCAGCTATCGACTTATTTTTTTATTGTATTACATCTAGATATCGCGAGAAATTGGCTTGAGTCGGAAGTCATAGGAGTATTTTCCTAGTTAATTATTATGTAGATAACACTTCACGAACGTGGAATAAGATCTTCCTAACTCAAACATGATCGTTATTTGGTTAATCCTTTATTCTGAAATCGTTAGAATAATATTTCATTGGTTATTTTTTTTATTCGTGAATCTAATTAACATTAATTTAAAAAAGCAAAAAGATTTGTGCTACGCTCAGAATATAATTAAAGTTAATCGATTGAAATGATGCATAAGATTTAAACTAAAGCTCATGTTGAAACCATTCGTTTGTAAATGAATGTTAAATTATTGCTGTGTGATTGGTATTTGAAAAATTGTGCAAATATTTTTATTAAATGTTTTGAACGAAAATACGCTCATTACAAATACTGATATCCTGTAAGAAAACTTCACTTTGTTGTTAATAAAATCCATTTGTTTGATACATTTACCAAAAAAGCACACACAAGACAGTTAAGCTCATTCTAAGTTTAGCTTAGAAACAGGGGAAGCACAAAATAGTACGTTCAAGCATCAAGGTTAGCTAATTATAAACACTTTAGCACAAATAAATTTACGACAATTTCAGGTTCAAGTTTCAAATAAGTACCTATAATATCATTCGACCTATATGTAGACATTATTTATCAAACAATTTGGAAACAAATTTTAGGATTTTCTTACATTTATTTTTGGTTTCAGTGCCTAATTTAAAAGCAAGGTTTAATCGATATTATTTATACTCAGACCTA
This sequence comes from Colias eurytheme, assembly GCA_907164685.1. NCBI lineage: Eukaryota > Metazoa > Arthropoda > Insecta > Lepidoptera > Pieridae > Colias > Colias eurytheme. The sequence goes on along the minus strand of CAJQZN010037077.1, from coordinate 11,364 downwards.
ACTATAAACACTAAAACTGCGTAATTATGGTTTTACAATAATAAATATTGTTTACGAGTATTGAGATTTATATAAAAGTTGTGCGAATCAACGAAAAGGTCTGATGAACACTCACCCGATGTCGGGGCACCATGGCGGCGGTGAACGAGATTAAAGCCAGCAGGATTATCAGAGCCTTCATGGTATTAGAGTATGTGGGTACTTCGAAATGGATAAACAGTGTATACGGTATACGTCTTACGAGGGAAGTATACGTCGCGACGGCTCGCTGTTGAGTGTCGGCCGCGTGCGGCCGCTGCGATATAAGTACTCTGAAGTCCATCAAATTGTCCGAAACTAAATCACGATTCATTACGACGAAAATTATCACTTAATTATTATTGCGATTTCAATGAGTTGAATGGATGGGCGAGCGATAACCGCCGATCGATCAATAAACATGTGTTGTTTGTTTTTGTAATCGTAGACGTTCTACGAGATCGATGATCTTTAAATAAAATTGACCACCATTTTTACAGTAATTAAGACATTTCCCAAAATAATTTCTCGGCATAATTTAATACAAAAATGGTTTCATTATAAAACATAAGCGAAAACGTTTCGAGTTAAAAATAAATGGTGATTAACTAGTTAGATTTTAATAAATGCTCAAATTCATGAACATATTTTCTTTATATAACCGAATATGATGTGTCATCGTTTTTTATACGAGTATTTAGGTCGTTGAATAAAATTTTAGACGCCTGATGGTTACTGGAAAGGCATATAGTATTTCACAAAGCCCGCGAGCGCGCCCGCCCTGACGTCGCGTGCACCAAAGTTGCATCATCCTAGTTTCCGTTCATTTCTCATTACTACAAGTACCTACTATAAGTTCTATGTTATGTTCTTTTTTAAAGCTTATAATTATTTCTCCCTCTTATTATCTTCCTAAGTATGTACTATTAAAGCTCTATGATGACACTTAGAAATAAGCAAATAGGGTACATTATTTAAATTAACTTATCAGCCACATACATTAATTAAAATTAGTACAAAATTTCCACGTCATTTCGTAACGGGGTAACTTTACTAGTAATAGTCGGAACTCGGAACTTCCGATCGTACGATTTTTATCTCTATGGTTTACAATATTTCGACACAATTCTATGAAACTATTTGATAATATCTGTATGATATACCTACTTACGTACATTTATGTATTGAATACTTAACTTTATCTAGTAGGTACTGGAGGAAATGAATTTTACTAGATTACATAATATTTATATTGAAAAAATATTTTGAATAGGTACTTAGTACATACTTGCGCAAGATTAATTATAATATAATCTAGGAAGATATTAAAATTTTAAATGATTGTGATTGTTTAGGTATCATTTCTTTTTATTTTAATTGTATTTTTGTCCGTCATATATAATATTAGGTAGGTACACGTATTGTGTAACTCCGCTCTATCTTTTAATCTTTAGTACAAATTACGTATAAAGACTTAATTGTAACAAATGTTATCTTGTAAATCTCATTACGAGTAATGGGGGTTGTATTTATGCTAAGCTAGTAGTAGGCAGTAGCTATATACACATTGTTAGGTTTCAATAAACGGGAACGTGTTTTAGCTCAAGTTCCAACACAATTTAATTTTTCAGTCACATTGGCATCTACTTATCCGATGTAATGTAATAGTCTAGCGGGCGGCTCGGAACATCGTAGGATCCGATGAGCAGAAAACAATTTTAGGTATTAGCGGGACCCATATGCGCACCCGCACCACAGAATATACATATACAGGGTGTAATCGTTAAGTGTGCACGGGCGATTATTCCGTAACTATTACAGATATCAAAAAACTTTAAACTGATATCGAAAGTACTTAACCTAATGAGTAAAATGGCCATAATAAATTTTTAAAAATAAAACGAGAAATAACCAAAAATGTTACATTAAACGCTCCCATACAATTTATTTCCCATACATTTTGTATTCATAGCAGATTTTCGAAGTGACGTCCTTATTGTGCAATTGTGTGAGGAGGTCTATTTACAGTTTCGCTTGTGCACACTTAACGATTACACCCTGTATAAGTATAATAGTAGCCTGCACTCGTATCTGCACCTAACTTCCGAAATCGAACTGTATGTTCTGTGAGTATGATAATATATTCAGGTATCTATGGTCTCGCGCAATGATTTAGGTACGCGCCAGCATAATCAATAGCTTGAAAATTGAAATAGAAACGATGCCAAAGATTACTATATTCCCTAAATATTGTTATACTGTGTAAATGACGATGCGGACGGCCAAACCCTTTATAATTCTAATTATAATTGGTAAGCTGAAGACCCAGAATAAAACATGGCTACTTTTTATCCCCGAAATCACACAATTCCTATGCGGGTTTTTCTTTGAAAACGCGGGCAATACGCGGGCGGAATTCTAGTTAGCATCTACCTAGTAAGGATGAAAAGGAAAAACTCATTCACGCACGCGAGTGAAACCGCGGGGCGTAGCTAGTACCTAAAATTTGTTACAATAACAAACAAATTTCCCGCCTACTCGAAGCGCTCACCAATTTTTCCGTTTGGATAGAAGTAATAAAAATTCGGTTGTTCAATTCATACGTCATCATCCCGCCTGCCAAATTTTAAGCTGTTGCTTTAATGGTTCCTGGAATTAATCGTGTTTGTGAGCAAATTGTGTTTTGAAAGTGTACCGTGGTTTTTAATTCATATTAGGTACACTGGTCAACAATGATTTTGTTGCCCTTGATGTGAAAGTGGTTTCTAATAATTTTAGGCCTCTAATTTATAAAACTATTAATAATAGTTTTGATGGATTGGCTCTAGTTTTTTTATCCTAATTTTCTTATTAGAATATGAAATGCAGACAGAAATATATCTATTACACGTAAGTACTATATATTTTGTTTTATATCATTTATTTAAGTATAACAATGTTTTGCTAATTGTTTTGCTTTAGTTTTTAATTAATTTACTAAGAAATAAAAATAAAGAAAAATCGTTAAAACTTATGAAATACCTACTAAATAGATATATACATATTTTTATAATCTTTTCTTGTATATTTAATTGGGGCACAATCGTTTCTTAAAGGCGGTCAGTAATCTGCCTTCATGTGACCATCCCATGAACTTTGATACTTTTATTCCATAATTTTTAGGTCTTTTGGGATACGGTCTTCCTGTTTCTCACAGAAAATTTCCAGATTATCTGGAAATCTATCCAGGAGACTGTGGGGCAAGTGTAGCTTTATGGTCGCATTTGCTCATAAAGTACAGTCTATTGAAGTTTTACAACATCTTTTGCACGATTTCTATATTATTATTTGGTGCCTTAAATTTACCTTAGATTTTTCAATTTTTACATACCTACCTACCATGTACCTACCATATACCTCTCCATAATTTACATTCAACATCGGTTATAAATTTTGTGAAATTTTCATCTTTTATCAATTTTCGACTCGCCTTTCCTGTAGCCGTCGTCGTCGGATATTCTTCTTATATTTCTAGATTCTCCCAAAGGCCTACATTTCCATATTTATTAATTGTTCCTAATTAATTTGCTTTGCTCTAATCCCACTAAATAAAAAAACATCAAGAGAATTTGCTGTATCCACTTTACTGACCAAGTGCTACTCTGCAGTTATTTTAACTCAATACAAACCGAACATTGTTGTTCATAAAAATGTTTCTTTTTTACAGAAACCATTAATATTCTGATATTCTACAGTCAGTTTCATAGAATAGGCTTATGTATGAGCGAAGAAATGTGTAGAAAACGTAATTCACCAAAAAAATAAACAACCGTTAATGACCCGTATGAATATGAAAATCCAAATAAAAAAAAAATCAAGAGCCAATGAAATAATTCTAATGAATACATTCGCAAACTGGGTATATGTACTTGAAATATATAAATCTGTAGAAATATCCAGGGCAACAAAAAAAATGTTTTTTTGTTGAGCTGCGTTATTTAACGACTTACATTCCTATAAATTGTCTGTGTCTTTTTGGCAGTGGCATTTTTTGTTTATGTATTTAATTTTTTTTATTCTATATAAACGTACATACATACCTACATTTATGCTGTGGTTTCGCGCCATGGACACTCCCATACAGTATTCTTGTACTGAAAATCTGTACTGAACTTACTATGTAGTAACTAATTGGCTGCCTGCAGTCTGCACCCTCAGTAGCCCCTTTTTTGGCCGGACACCGTATCAAAGAATGACGATATCGAATTCATTCTATTTACCTAGATAGATTTATTTAAATTTATACTTAGTTTTTTTTCCTAAAAATAATACCGTGATCATGAATTTTTATTTGTTCCTCGTATATCTTGTATTTCATTACTACATATATCTATATTGTTGTAGTTGTAATGAAAAACGATATCATGGTAATAATTACTTCAATTTATTAGAAATACTTCTTCAAAATTATTTTACTTTATTGATAACAATATCTTAGTTAACCCTAGAACCACAACATTGGGTCATGGGTGACCCCACGCACACGTATTTTTATTTTAGTTTAGCGAGTTTTGCACCTACAACATTGTGCATCTAGGTACCTTCCGTAATTGGTAATCAGTGGCCCTTGACGAATGGCGGGGTGCGCACGCCCATTAGGTTCGGAGATATTGCAGTTTGGGGTCGCCCGCGACCCGTGTTGTGGTTATCGAAACTATTTTTTTGTGATTATTTTTGTGTGGTTTCACGTTTATTTCACGAATAGTCTTTCAATATGGCCTCAACGTCACGAGCCCTTGAAAGTAATGAAATAGAGCAACTTTTGGAGGAATATGAAGGTGAAATCTCCAGTTTTTCGGACGAAGATGGATCTGAAACTGCAGAAAATGAACACTCCGATGAAGATGATTTGTTTGATGTTGAATCTGGATCAGATGATGATGATGTTCTTCTGTCTGATTTCTGTATGGGCAAAAATGGTTATACTTGACGAAGAACTCCGTTCACTGTTCCTAATACACGCACTGCAAGTAGAAACATCGTGATAAATCAACCTGGTCCTAAAGGTATCGCACGCGACGCAAAAACCGAGTTAGAAGCGTAGAAGCTATTTTTTCCAGACTAAATATTAGATATTATTGTGATGCATACCAATGCACAAATTGACAGACTTTCTGAAACCATAAAAGAAAGTCATTCTAAGACAACAGTAAGAAAAACACGAAGGTGGCCGCTAAGATTTTTCTACGGCATGCTTGATGCTGGAGGTATAAATTCCTATGTAATACTCAAGGCAAACATTCGCAGGAGTAAACTGAAAAGGAACTACTTTCTAAGAAACCTAATCTTTCAATTAGTACAGCCCTACGTGAAACGCTGCCTTGATGAGGTCAAAAATTTGCCCCAATTTCTTAAAGTGGACTACTGCTTCATGTTTTGGGAGTAGATGACTAAAACAGTGCTCAGGTAACCCAAGCTCGATCAACTTCAAGTTCCCACTGCTATTGCTGCATTAGAGCCAAAGATAGGAAGGGCAGAGAGAAATGTGTTAAGTGCTCCAAAAAAAATATGTGCACAACACAGGTTACCTATTTGTCACCAATGTATCTAGATTTTCAGATTTGTACTAAATTTTTTTTCCCTTAAACATTCCATTAATATCCAAAAAACCTTGTAATAATTGTTTAAATTTATTAACGTTTAATATTTTGTAAGTAATCATTTTTTTATTTTGGGGTCACCCATGACCCATGTTGTGGTTCATTTAATTAAATTTGGATGTTGTAGTTGTAGGGTTAACTAGAACAAATTCCTCCGAAAAATGACGCATCATCCAGAACTTTAGATAAGATACGTTTATACTTACAAGTTATAAGTACTTAATAGTGTGTATTCTCAACTAGTTTAGGTTAATTTTTGTAACGATACGACATTTTTTTTAAATAAATAATACCTAATTATTTTCAGTCTTTATTCATAATGAAAAAAATTTACAAAAGGTTACCAATCCTGTTATAAGTTTATTTTTTACTTTCTTTATCGTGTACTCAAATCGATATGTTCACAGACCTTCATGTGTCACGGTCGTGGAAAATCAGTCCCAGAGAATCTATTCCTAGAATAGAACATGCATGTTGCCAGTTGGTTATTGCTTATCGGGTGCATTTGTGGATGCATTGAAATAGGTATACAGCTAGCAGTAGGTATTGTATGTTTAATTAAAAATTTTCTTTCATAATATCATAAAAAAACGCCCTTTTACCTACTTTTTTGTCATTTCTTATGCCGCATTCAATAGAATAAATTTGACTAGAATTATAGGCAAAATATATTATGTATGTGCTTGTCGGCAGCACAGAGCATAAGGGACAAAGATAAGTAACGCAAGATTTCATCATTCAGTCCAATATTTAGAGATTTTTATTAAAAAAAAAAACTATTTATGTGTTAGAAAAAAAGTTCCATTGCTGCTAATCGTTTACCGTATAAAAACAAATTGTAGTGTGTTTTTATAGTAGACATGGACGTATAAAAAAAGACGGACGGAGTATCGCCTAAACATTGAGTGAAGCCTAGTAATGGCGGTGACAGATCCATGTGTGTGTGCCATGTTGCCATGGCAACACTATGGCAACAGCTGTCCTGACAATGGCGGCTGTATTTTTTTCTATAAATTTTGCCGTAATAATTTTGTCATTAAAACATAAAAGAAATAACTTGCTTCCCTGTGGAATGTAATCCCTTGTGTTTTGTTATTTAAAATTGTACTGTTGCGACACCATTTAACCACGCAAGACAGCATTTTAAATATTTTTTGGGAAACAGTGACGCAGTTAATCAGTCGGTAGTTCACGACGTAATGGCGGCCGACTAGCTTACTATGGTGAGAGTGTGTGCGTGTTCATTGTCTTTACACGATCGCTAGCTTACTACGGTGGCTTCACGTTGTTTGTTCGTAAAACGGCGTCCGTCTTTTTTTATACATCCATGATAATAGAGAAAAATATATTATTCTTAATTCTGTAGTATGCGGCTCGTTGCGCGCGCACGTGCTCGCACGCACGGTGCCGCCATGTCTCGCAGCTGTCGGCAACTACGACTATACTAAGTATATAGTTAGTTCCTCTACGCCACACCAACTTTCCTATTCATAACAATTGTCATAGAGATATATTTAAACGTGATCAACATCCAATGAGCTGTCAAAAGCGTCTCGACAGCCACAACACTCATACTGGATTGATGCCAGATTCACCTTATAATCTACGCAGCAGTCGGCATCGCATCCAAACAAATCCCGATTTTACGACCGCCCAAAAAAAACATTCATTATGAAACGGACGACGAGACGGTCAGTTAAAACACCAATAATGCTTGCTGATATATTGCTTAGGTACAGTCTGAGTATCTACGATATTTAAATGAGTCACCGAACTGCTACGGACCGGATGCAGTAAAACAATAATCTTTGAAAATAGCATAACTTTGCATTGTGAATTTTAATTAATATCTAATTTTCGATTATAGGTGATTTTATCACATCATAGGTGATGAAATCAATTCTTATTAAACTAAGTTGACGATGTTTGCATATTGCTGCTTTTTACAAGTTTAAAATATCTATTCTAATAAAAAGGAAACTCTCTTGACTATTTTACATTACATATTATTTTACACTAGCCGTTCCCCACGGTTTCAGCCGCATTGCTCCGCTCCTGTTGGTCTTAGCGTGATGATTGTAGCATAGCTTAGGAGGAGGAAGCTTCCTCGATAAATGGGCTATCTAACACCGAAAGAATTTTTCAAATCGAACCAGTAGTTCCTGAGATTAGTGCGTTCAAACAAACAAACTATTCAGCTTTATAATAGGTATTAATATGGATTTATAAACATTGATAAATAATAAATGATGCAATCTTTACAGTTTTCACCATATAGTTACTGCTAGGCGTGTAAGTACCTAATTAAAAAAATGAAAATATTAAGTAATGTGTTACAGTGTTGTTGTGTACAAAAAATAGATGATTAATATACTACCTATACCTATAGTACTTAACAAGAATAGTAAGCCTAGTAGTTTAAGCGATTTGCATATAAACCAAGAGTACACCCTGTACACCAAATGTTCTGTAGATAATATCACAGGGTAGGATATATTTTATGAGGGTACATTATATTACTATTTATATTTAATGGTTAGGGAGCCAGGTGCAAATTTGGTTAACTATTTCCTCTCAAGAGATAATTCGTCAGACGCATGAGAGTATAGTATTATAAAGCCTCGTGAACGTCAGCTGGCGCTCGGTTGGGGGGGTGAGCGGTTGTAGCCTCCCACGCACATAGGAAAAAAAATACATTCATTCATTCATTTCCTCTCAGCTAAAAATTTGTCAAATTGTAGCTAACCCAATATCTCAACGAAAAAAAATAGTCAGCTGGTTACAACATGGTGTATTATACGTCAGCTGGTGTCTCGAACATGAAAGTTAAATTTAAAGAAAAATTTATTTTCCGTTATTTCCTCTCAAACAAAAATTTACCTGATGATAGCTTATATGTAACTGTGGATAAATATATATGTCAGCTGGCTGTATCTTGGTGGAAAAACCGTCAGCTGATACGGGAGGCTACAACCGCTCTTCCCCCCAACCGAGCTCCAGCTGACGTTCACGAGGTTTCATAATACTATACTTTGATGCATTTTACTAATTACCGCTTGAGAGGAACTTGGTCATAAAATCTGCTGCTGGCTCCCGGACCATAACGGGTAGACCCGGCATAAGACTATGTACCTACACCTTTAACCACACAAACTCAAAAGTCAAAAATTAATGAATATTTTACGACGTTATATTTTTTCGAATATATTCAATATTATATGGCCCCAGTAACAAGCCTACAAATAAGTTTACAAAGCAGTAAAAGCTCAAGCCGTGCTCCTGTAGCATAATCAATTTTACAACCTTGTTTCATAACCTCGAACTCGTTCCCTGTTGAAGAGAATTTTTACTCGTTTTGTATTGGTGTAACAATATAGAGAATAAATTCAAAGTTCTTCTAGCTAAGACACGTCTTTACTCCTAGCAATGAGTACTTCCAGTAGAACGAGCCATAAGGCTGAAAAGGCAAAAAGACAACTAAAAAAATTGCCTATGCCAAAACTTTCTGTAAATATAAAAAAATATGTTCCCAAAGGGGTCACCACAGAAATTTGAATATAGGTCCAATATAAGAACCTATTGGATTCATAACATTAGACTACAGCAATATATAATATTCAGATATTATCAATGGCAGCAGTCAGCCGATACAATATGAAATAGGAAATAATATTGTAATACTGTGATATGAAAACTCGGCTGGTAGTTATTAGGGTATTACGAGTAGGTACATATATAGTTACACAGTGGGTATAGAATATAGATACAGAGCCGAAATCTAAAAAAGTGAGCAGTGCATTTATTTTAATATTTTTGGCCGGTTATTTGTGTATTTAGTAAGCAGATTCTGACATCTATCTTGAATAAGTTTATTAGTTAATTAAAATTGTTTAATTTAGTATAAAAAAATTGTGTCCTCTCATTAAACTGCTTGTGTGAAAATATTATTATTATCACACACCCTACTCGTACTGTCCTTAATTGCATCATTGGTTAATAAGTATTTCGTAAGCCTATGACATAACATTGCAATGGCCTCTCAATTTCCGTCTGACGCGCGTCTGCTTATAATACTCCTGGCAAGATTTTCCTCAGGTGACCCAGAAAGTGTTGGCTCGCTGATGAATGTCGTGGGCTGGAGTTCACTGGCCTATCGAAAGATTTCGTTCCTGTACATCACATATACACGTCTACAATCTTCGCGATAAAAAAACACCCATAATATGTCGTTAAATACGGAGACTGATAATATACGACGGCTGATATATTTTAAGATGTGTTTATTATTATGTTATTTTATTTTTTGCAGAACTTTTGTTAATTCTCCACGAGCAATATATTATGTTTTAACTTTTATTACTAACAGCCCGATGTAGTTTACTTTTTATAAGAACGGAAATATGATCAGTGAAACATAAAATATAATCTTAATATCTACAAGTATAAAACTAATTAAAAAAAATGTACGTTCGTGTAGGATGCGATTTTGTTATATTATGGCTTTCCTTTCATTTGATTAATTTTGTTTATTCCATTGATTTCATCATTATAATTATTGACCCGAGTCCCGAACGATCGATTCTATTAAACTAGATGATAAAAGTAGGTACCTAAAGGATGGAATTTAAGCAGATTAGTAGGTTCGATTTTCAGGTGTGGTAAGAAAACTAAAAAGAAATCTTTTAATACAGTTTTCTTTCTTCTATATAATTAATTTTAATTTTATATACATTTTTTTAAGATTACAAGAACCTAAGTGTAAGTGTGTTGTTAACTAGTCTATATTTAATCAGTAGGTACTATGTTAGTTAAAAAAAATATGGCACGGGCTCGGAGCAGATGGATTTATAATAAAAAAGTCACCTCATTCTATATCTCTGTACAGTTTAACAATAGAGGTAATTAGCAAAGATCAAACGGTTATTTGAACATGCATATGTACATTATCAACTCGTGCTCAAGAATATTTAATAGATGTAATTAATAACATTAATGTGTAAATAAATTAGAATAAAGCGGTCTAGTTCCGGTGTGATGTTTTTAATGACAGAGATTTATTTCTTGTACATAGTAATATAATGATATTATGTTATAGGTACACTACATGTAAGAACTAAAGTGAAGAATAAATTTTATTTTTGAATGTTGGTGCATATCATAGCATTCTAGCTGCACCACACTCTGATGCAGCTAGAATGCTATTCAACTTTAAATTTAAAATATAGTTAGTTCATTAAGTGTTAAATATTTGTATACAAGGTACGATGGGATTGTCATCGTCCTTTCAGACAAAAATCCCTTAATAAAAAAAGATTAAAAAAAAAAATATTTTTTAAGATGTGTTGTGTCTATGAGAACGTAATAATCATAAACGTAAGCGCGTGTGCGGGTGGCAAAGCTCAAAGGTGAGAGTGGGTTGCCGCGGTTAGGGGTGTACGCCGAGAGATTATTGTCTATTTAGATACATTATTGTGAGAATCGGTATATCGGTATACCGGAAACACTTTGTCCTCGCCTCAACCTTTCTCCTCGTTATTGCAAGGTGTAAAATTCGCTGTGAACTGCCTCCAATTTCACATTTAGTATCGAGAGGAACTTTCAGAATATGGTTTAAATCGATTTACTGCACGCAAACCCAATTTCAATAGTCTAAACTCTAAAGTCTAAACTATACTCATTTTAATTACTAAGGTTTAGAGTAATAATA
>CAJQZN010037075.1:0-33048 GCA_907164685.1 Colias eurytheme | reverse complement strand
TTCGATAGAAAAACCCTTTTAACTTGAAAGCTTTAGGTACTGTTATAATTCCCATTCTCAAACTTGAACTACGTTTGGTCCTGAATTTAATACAGATTATTATCCTTTCAGTAAAGAAATAATGGAAAGAGGACTTAATTTATAAATCGAAAATCTATTGCAATAATGTTATTTGTACAGATTTTAATATTTAAAATTTTATTTCATAAAAAATGCTTTCCAATATCGGCGCTAGATATTATAAATATCTGAACAGACACTATTAAATTGAATTGTTGATAATTAAATAAGAAACTCCCCAGACGACGATATTATTTCAAGAAAACGGTTTTCTTGATAACACAGTTCGATTGCGAAGGGTTGAAAATTATTAGCATTTACAGTCGGCGCTAAATAAAAGATTCCTTAACCAAGCAACCAAGTAGACCGGGAGATACTGACACAAAATTTCGAGTCATTTGTAACAGAATGGCGGTTCTACAGGGGTCTTAGTACGCAATGACAAAAAGAAAAATGATGGTGTGAACGCTGGTACCGGTGGGTTAGTCGCGTGGGCGTTAGTCGAACTCGTCGGAAAAATAGCGAAAGTCAAACGATTTGTAACACAAAAATTTTAGAATTTACCGATAGCCCATAAAAAAGAAGTAGGCGGTAGTGTCATGCCATACTTTTCCGGTATGACTTACAGCCCGCCATACCGACGCGAATGTGTTGATTTAAAAAAAACAATTATTCAACCATTTGTACCAAGCTAACTTTTGCACAGGTAACCATCGTCGTGCAGCCATTTACGAAAATCGCCATGCCATACTTTTCGGACGATTCCAAATGGTCGCCATACCGCCGAAAATCTGCAAATTTTTTTTATTTCGCCTATCTTTTTGTACCAGTATTGCATTTGGCTTTTTGGAGAGTATTTGATAAAATGTGACCATTATTATATTTGCCATACTTCTAGTAGGGGGAAAAAGTGCTGTCATACTTGAAAAATAAATTTATTATTAATTTATATAAGTGAAGATTTCCAACACCTAGATCTTTGAAATTTTGTATTTATATTCGTTGATCCTCAAACTTACAGGAAAAATAAGTGCCATACTGTTACAAATCGTTTGACTTTCGCTATTTTCCGACGAGTTCGACTAACGCCCACGCGACTAAGCCGCCGGTACCAGCGTTCACACCATCATTTTTCTTTTTGTCATTGCGTACTAAGAACCCTGTAGAACCGCCATCCTGTTACAAATGACTCGAAATTTTGTGTCAGTATCTCCCGGTCTAAAGTCTGTAATGTAAAATGTCTTTGGGGAAACGATAAAATTGCCGTTTTATTGTAAAGATAAATGTAATCGCTTCCCACCCAATTGGACAAATTAAGGGATCGCGCATACCTACATATAATTTTCGTATCGACTGAACTATTTAGTTGAGTTCGGATCAACTGTTTAGTTAATTACCTATATGCGTTGCAATACACAATGAGCGTGTGATCGATAGCTGTCCAACTTTTCAATCAAAAGCGAATCGTTACAGCTTTTTGACTTTTTTATCGATCAATTACAATCGAGGTGATAGTATGCGCGCGTTAATATAAGTTATGAGAAACAAAAAAATAGTTGTTCTACTAAAAATTGTATGTATGCGCTAGCCCTAACTGAACTATCGTAAAACTCTGCTTGATTCATCGCTCATTCACGCTTTAACGAGCTTTGGTTCCTACATACGTCACGTAATAAGGAAGTCATTTTCTTTTATACAAGGAAAATCCAGTCTATATAAAAGTTGATATTTACTTACCAATTAAAGGCAAAAACCCTATACTATGAATATATACCTACTTATAATTATCAATAAGTTATTAATTATTAGAAAAAGTTATGACCGTAAAATAAGTATGCAAAATAGATGTAACGTTTTAAGAACTTTAAACAAAACTAGAATTTAAACTTCCAATTCATATGTATCATCCTTAAATGTATGATCATTCAGGAAATAACTGTGCCATTTCAGTCATCCTATTCGGATTATGGGATCCAGACCGCTGGCCAATGGTATACGGTGGTGCTGCCCACAGTCGCCGGTACCTCTTCCACTCCATGTCCCTACGTTGGCCTTCAGAACATAGAATAGAAGGAGTACAGTGCCCTCTGGAGACGCAGGTGCTGCACATCTCTGCGGAGTATAGAACTATGGGTGACGCGATAGCAGCGGCACCGAGGGATCGTTTGGCTTTTCTTGGAATTGTTAATCTGTTTATGGTTTGTTAATCATATAGTTTTATACGACGATTTATTATTTTATATAGAGTTAGTTGCGTTAAAAGAATAGAAGGCTTCTCTTCCGTTGTGTATATGAGATAAACACAGTTGTTAATTGTTATCTGTTACACGGATTGATTATTTTCAAGGACAAGGAAGTACATTATTATCTGCATATTGCCAAAATTACATATTTTTTATTAGATGTGCCCTTGATATGAATAAACATACGGTTGTATCAATTATATTCACTAATCGATGTCCTTCCAAAGACTTATAATCTTGATAGATAATCTTGATGGAAAAGGGGAATACATATAGAATTGATACCTAATGAATTGATTGCGTGCATTGGTTAGCGAAAAATATATCCTTATTGAGATTCAACTGAGTAACTTTATTTTATACTTTGGGTCACAGATGCGACATACGTTTTGCATCTTGTTCTCATCTTAATGATATGCTTCATGCAAACTTATAGAATATTTTATTATATTTTACGATCTACCAATTTCATAAATGTAATAACATATGCATAACATACCCTATGAAATCTCCAGAAAAAAGGAAATAAATTATGTGTTCAGCTTCAGCGTGTAAAATTTTCCTTGTACCGCATATATTTATTTCCGCTTTGGACATTTTACTCATAGACCTTTTTATTCCTTCGGGACTAAAGATAGCACGCTTAAAATATAATTTTCCACACTTTTCATGATAATCTTCCTTGAACAATGAATTCCATAAATTATTTTATTATAATAAAAGTATTTAAAAGTAATAAAGTTGCGAGATTAATAATAATGACTTTCTTTTTAAGTGGCTTTCATTGAAAATAACACTACGATATAATTTGATCCGTACCAATTACTGATATCTCACAAACATCTGTGTAAACAATTTCTTCATTTTTGCGTACTTAATGGAAATGACAAACAATTATCCTCGCCCAGATTGCTGATTGTGATCACCTTTATCCCGATACTAAAATTAATGTCTCGACAAACTTTTTGTCAGCTCCATAATTTGTGAAAAGATTTCTTTATTTTTATCCTGGGCTCTAGAAGGTACTCGCAAACAAATTAATTTTTTCAACTGTTGTATTCAAAAGATTTTGATGCTTAGAAAGTGATTTGTGTTGTCAGTTATATTTCGCACCCGTGTTACTTTTTGTAAGCAACCAATTATTTAGTCTAATAACAGTATTACAGCGTTCTTTGAAAATTAAAATAACTTTTAACTTGACATGTAACAGCGAGCGATAAGGTTCTTACAATATTATTATGATAATTTGATTGCATTGCTTTTTTTATCTTATTGCCTGCCATTGAAAGTATTACTACAGCTTTTGAGAACATTTAATGCCATTGGCTTTTCTCTAATGTAAAAATAACACGTGAAAAATACTTATAGGAAATATAAAATGTGTTATTGAAGAATCATTGACCTCAAATCGACTGTAATGTATTGTGTAGGTGAGAAGTCAATATTGAAACCAATGTAGGTATTGTGATGATGAAGAAATGCGATTTGGAATTAACCAGTTTTTAAACATAATATTTAAATATTTTATAATATTTATAAGTTATTATGATGCAGTGAAGGAGTTTAAAATGCGATAATTTTAATATTTTTATACGTAAAAAGTTACTTTATAAGAGGTTTATTATTTGACTGTAAAATGTTGAGGAGCTATATCTAATCTCCTTACTATGATCTTAGTAGGTATAATATCAACACGTATACAATCGACATAATCCTTTCCCTTATCTTTAAGTTTAACGTGATTGATGAATGAACTACAAGGGATTAGTGTTCTTTATCATAATATTATAACTCATGAACATTGAGGTATTATTATAGAGAGGACACCACGAACAAAATCTGTGCGACAAGCGCGGCGGCGCGGGGCGGCTAGTGAGTCATACAATTTGCAAATATTCTGCCTTTTATTACTTATAAATTAAAACCAATCAATGTAACAAAAAAAAAAATGGTTTGAGACGATTGACTCTAACTCGTGTTAGAAAAAGTGTAGTAGCGATGGCCTCTCTAGAACGTAGTACATAGTAACTCAATGCTCATGAAATCTTTTAATAAATAACTTCTTTACAGTATCAAAATAGAACTCAACGTGGAATTAAAGAAATGATCATTGCCATGAAGACTAGAAGGTTTAATTCTACGATTCCAATACCCTTGAGTTATTTCAATCCACCATTCAAGAAATACGCTTGCTATCAAGGATCGCTGACTGCTCCACCTTGCACGGAAGCTGTGTTGTGGCTTATAAGAGCTAAAAGCTTACCGATCACTAGGGTAAGTTAATTCTTTTCTAAATGCTTTTTTATAAAATCCATATAAACGAATCTGGGAAATAAGTGTTGCTAGTGCTAAAAAATATAGATAGGTTAAGGGCCGATTTTTCAATCCTTGGTTAAAATTTATCCGTCCAATAAAGTATTACACGAACATTTTAAAAAGTCACCTGTAAACTGTTATATTATACGGAAAATTTGAATACATTTTTGAAATGGTAGTTTAATACGTTATTCGATGAATAAGTTTTACCAAGGATTGAAAAATCGGCCCTTATTAAGTTAAAACTATAAACAGTCTATCTGTAGTCATTATGTACTCATCCGTCGAGTGAAGTTTCCTCGTTTGGTTTTGAGAAGATTCATATTTTTTTGGTGGTAGTTTCACTTCTTTATCAGAATGTATGTAGATTTTCTAAACGGAAAATTAGGTGATTCTCTGTCTATGGTATGCTCTACATTTAATTGTTAGTCATCAATACATCTTCACACCTGAAATGTTAAGGCTCTAATATGTTCTAAGCTCCTGAAATAACCAAGGCTGCGGTCAATATTGAATAAAGCATATAGGTACATACATATATGTATATATAACATGAAGTAATTCAATTCTCTTATCAGTGGACGCTTCGGTACTTAGCACGAGTAGATTGTAGAGCCCCCAAAATCGATAGCTATTTGTGCTTGAGAAATGATTTATTGAATAAACTATAAATAATATTTCAAATAAATTTTATTATAAAGGTGTTCAGTTATACAAATTATATAAATAAAAAAAATATTTGTATTTAGTTGAAATTTTATCAAATTATTATGTTTATCGATGTCTATGTAGAAATAGTTTCAATTTAATATTTAAACCACATATTTATTACCCTCTACTTTTAGCATGAAGCTCAGTCCTTACAAAACCTGATGACAGAAGAGTACCAAGGGAGCCTCCTGCGACAAACGCAACCTTTGAACGATCGCAAGATATATTTGTTTAATTAAAGAAAAGGTATGTTAAACAAAATGGCATGATTAACTTTTCAATAATATTTTTTTCTGTTCAAAACTTCAGAGTATCTTATACCCGAAAAAATATCATGGTAATTTGATAGCTGATTGGTTCAGCAGCTAATGTGAAATTTAAAATCTATTTGTAATGTACCTACCTAATAAGTAGATGTAATAAGTAAGATTTTTTTTCTAAAATCCAAAATATTAGCAACCAATTTATCTGTAGTAGTTAGGTATATAATATTGAGTAAAACGTTCTTAATTTTTATAATATGGTTTTGGGAATACCAATATCATAAAAATAAAAATCCTGGAGGTATGCTATTACGCTAAAATGCAACAGCATAGTGCTATTCATATATTATGCATGTCAATGTATGTCAAAACCGGAATTATAAAGTACCTACTATGCTTCCGCCCGCAGCTTCGCCCGCGTGGTGTTTTGATAAAAGGTAGGTATGTTATAAGGATGTAAGGCCTATGTTCTTGCTCAGGGTCTAAAGTTTGTCTGTGCCAAATATTCGGTAGAGAGGTTTAAGCAAGAAAGCGTAACAGACAGACAGACAGAGTTACTTTCGCATTTATAATATTATAAAGTAGGGATAGTAGTTAGGGATTGTAGGGATAGTAGGGATTTTAAATATACGTACCAATTAAAGTAAAACATTTTTTAAATAGACCGTATAATATTATAAATCAATAAATCATAAACTATATGATACAAGTACTCGTTGAGTTCATTACATAAATTATTGACGATTACTTTTAATCAATGCAGGTCACCATCGATCGTTAGAAAATGCACTGCGGTACAGATAGCAACACAGCATGATACATCACGATATGCATTTATTGTACTAATGTGAACTTAAGATCTAAGACATAAATGTGTAAATAAAGAATGCGTCAATTTCCTTATCGCTAAACTTGATAGAGGCGTTGTATAATAACAAGACAAGAATGTTTTCGCTATTCATTAAGGCGAATCTCGGTTGTGATGTTTTAATTAATTATTTATTTTTCAACAATATGCGATGATTAATATCTTACATGTTTCTAGGATGAAAAAGATTCTAATATACTTTTCCTCGAAATGGGAACCATATGTAATCTATGTTTCTTTTATATATTCACTTACAACTTTGCTTCGTGCTATTTTTTTTCCAATATCAACTAGTTGAAAATTGTGTCCTTCCCAAACAACAACAAACCCCAATTTTCTTCCTCCTAATTAATGAATGTGATACAGTAATTTCTACACAAATTTATGATATTATCTCTAGAGCATTAATCAGGGTTTTCTACGACGTCACGTCTGCGGTGAAATTCCCAATTTAATTCTATATAACCATGAATTAAGGTTGGCTTATTTAATTATAAGCAAATCTTGTTAATACAGTATCTTTCCGGAATACTAATGATGATCGTACAAAGTGTTGTTTCGAATCTAACCTTCGACAGTAATTACAAGTGTAGAGTGAGGGAAAAGTTTATTAAGCTACGGAAAATACGGATCAAATATAAAACAGGTACGTAAATGAAGAATTAACAATGAAGGACCAGTGATTACACTATATAATATAACACTACATTCGTTTAAACGTTGGTTTAAACAAAATGTATGATTTTCTATTTTCTTATTGTTCATAAACTGATTGTCTCTCTGAATTAAAATATGTAATAAACTGTAGTAAAACTTGTGACTTTTAGTTGGTCATTAAGTTTTCAATTTTCATGTTACGCCATTTATAACTGAAGGATTTGTATTCGCTTGGTGTCTGAATAATCAAAAATAATGTGAAACTGACAAAAAACAAAACAGACGAATACAGCTATTGCATAATAAATAATATAGCATTTATATACCCCTTAAGCGAATATATTGTACGTATGAACTATGTGTGTATCGAAACTAGCAATGCCCGAGCACGTGGAAGTCAGCAGTTATCTAATCGGCGCTGTGACGAACACCATCTATCAATTTATCGAGGAATTCTATTTATCGTTTCACTAATCCCAGTTGTTAAAGTGCCACTTTGTTTTCGTTAACGTCCGCACTCAGAAAATTTGATTGAGAGGCCAGGAAGTATTCTGGTTTGCAGTATTATTCTGGAGTAAAATAACGGAAGATTTTTTTTTTTGTGAATTATTCGAGAAGTATTATTGATGTTGCATCTTTGTCATGTTTTACATGACTTAATATAAAATTATTATTAGTGGTTTTATTTCAAAGTTACTGTTGAAGAAACGTAAATATTGAAAGAGGATTATAAAATCTGTTGCTATTTTTTTGATAAGATAAGATTACTGAAATACAATACTCTGATAATGCACTTTTGTGTATGCGTTTATTAGATAAAATTTTTTTTGCTACTTGCAAAAAATGTTTTTTAGCCGTCATGTGTATAGAAACTGCATAGTCAATCTATTTTCATAACAAATCTAAGCGATAGATGTCAAATATGACTTATAACTTATTATTTTTATACTTTGCGTCCTTTTTATAGGTCATGGCTTAGTTTAAAGCCATTTTCATACTTCTTTTATCCAAAATAACAGGCCTATAAATCGCAAAATTTCTGTTAAGGTTCTAAATCACACGTATATTGTATAAAAATGTAAATGGCAACTTGCATACAATGTGAATAAACGTTTCCTTATTACGAGTTAAATTTGTGAGAAATACTGTGGGTATTGTAAGAAATTGTATAAGAATCAGTATTGTGACCTATTTATTTAGTGGCCAGCCAGTTTCTTCCTTAACATGAAGTGATAAATGTGTTCAAAATAGTTGTATTCCTATAAAAATCCGTTTCTATGAGTGCCAAAGAGAAAGTAAGAAGAACCAGATTTCATTAATGTATCAAGATACATCTACAAGACCATCATGGCGTATCCTGAAACATCTGCTATGAACCAACAAGATAGGATAACCGAAATACGAAAAGAACTGAGAGACATTAAATCTGAAATTCAAATAATTAAAAACATTACTAGACAACTAAAGAAAGATTGCAGTAAGAGTGATACAGAACTATCTTCTATTAAACTCGATAAGTCAGCG
This sequence comes from Colias eurytheme, assembly GCA_907164685.1. NCBI lineage: Eukaryota > Metazoa > Arthropoda > Insecta > Lepidoptera > Pieridae > Colias > Colias eurytheme. Next base: position 24,406 of record CAJQZN010037075.1, on the reverse strand, counting down.
CAAGAGCATAAACTTTTGACACTAGATAATTTAAATAATACATTAGAAGATGTATTGACGTACCATGATAATCATAGTGATATGTGTATGAAACAAAGTGATGGAATAATTGAAGCAAAAACTGTGCTTCAAGATTTAAATACTGAGAGTGAACATAAGATAGATCCTAGAATATATCGGGAACAGAGCATGAATGCGAAAAATCTTGGTGAGTTAATTGCATCTATATACTAGTTGACCTTGCAAACGTTCTGTGAGAACACACTTATCATCTAGCTCGACATATAGTTACTATATTCTATAATATTATGAACTAATCTCACTCTCGAGAGCAGTGGTGGCTCAGTGGTGAGACCTCGGACTTCGAATCGATAAGTCCGGGGTTCGAAACCGGGCGAGCGCGCAGGAAATAAATTGATTTTTCAATTTATCTGCGCATGTTGTAACATCACCACTGCTCGAACGGTGAAGGAAAACATCGTGAGGAAACCGACATGTCGAAGAATCAAAAGTTCGACGATATGTGTCATCCGCCAACCCGCACTTGGCCAGCGTGGTGGATTATGGCCTGTACCCTCATAGGAGGCCCGTGTCCCAGCAGTGGGAACATATATGGGCTGATGATGATGATGATGATGATGATGAATCTCACTCTAGTCAAATCCCTCTATACCTAAACAAAATAATGAGGCTAAGATAATACGCGTGTTCATATGAAACGATTTCGGCTTGGAGGCTCCGCTCAATAATATATTAATAAAGAAATATCACTAGCTCGTCTGTTGGCAATACAGTCAGGACTCAGGTATCTTGGGAAATCTCGTGCGTTAATTTTTTTCCTTCTTTATGTTCTCACATTTCATTCATAATAGATCTTCCAAGTTTATAGATTGATTAAATATAAGTGCATTTGTGTTTAAGCGCGTACTTCGGCAATGTCATTTCTCCCACGCACAGCACTTAGAGCGAGCGCGCACGAGCAACTTTGTCTCCGCAACTATTTTGTCTTCGCAACTATTTTGTCTCTCCACCCATGGGCTAGTATGAAAGTGCGCGCACGTAGCGACGCAACTCCCCATACAATTGATGGGAGAGACAAAATAGTTGCGGAGACAAAGTTGCTCGTGCGCGCTAGCTCTTAGATCGTCGAAAAATAACGGCCGAATTATGCCGTGAACAATATTATTATGGTGCATTTACACATTCGTGTTCTCCATTCGCCTCTTCATTCACTTGTTTCACGAACACGAACCACCGTTTATACATTCATAAGTAGTAAATGAAGTTCGTGTTCGTCCAAATTATACCAATTACATAGCGAAATCTATGCTATTATTATTATTATATTATAAGTATAATTAGTACACGTATTTTAGCTGTTATTCGCCTCACTGATCGCCTTGTGATTTTCACGAATGTGAAAATACACTATTAGACTTTATTTACAAATTTAATAGCTCAATTTGATAAATAAACTGAAACACAGCCAAAATTCTGTTCAAAATTCTGAATACCTGATATGATTTACAAAGGCGCTTATCAGAATTCATGTACACACATTCATTATCAAAACAGCATTATTTCACTCAAATTCCATAGAGATTATGATTTGTAGTAACCGCGATTTTACTAAAATTGGTTTGTTTATTAATTATTGTTTCATATTATTGACGTTGAAAATGTATGATTTAAATTTGATAGTAGAAAAAATAATGCATTATAAAATTACGTCCTTTAATTAATATTCGATCTCTATAAAAATAAGCAATACGTAAGTAATTTAAATAAACAGTTTAATACTTTAAATTGCCATTTTTTATCAAATGTGATAATTATCTATTAATATACAGTCTTACATACTAGTAATTAGTGTAAAGGTAGGCTCTAGGCACACTAAAACTAAACGTATCGTCAGTATCGTTTAGTTACAAAAGCTCGAATTCATGAGGAAACGCGGCAAACAAAATAACTTCTATTCTAATCATGAACAAGTTCATTTCATTATCTCGGATTAAAATATATTCACGCAAATAATGTCTCAAATTGTTTTTGTCAAACATATCGATAAGGGAATTTAGCATGGGCAGTCGTTAATCAAAATGTGATAAAGCAATTTTTATCATAGATTAGATAGAACCTTGAGTGTGAATCAATTTCTTAAATTCGCAGTACACAAGCAGACGTAGCATACATTATTAGAATAAATAATTACGTGAAAATGAATTGTAACAAAATTGTTAGTTCGGTTAGCAACGCCAAAGTATTCCCTTCAAACACAGCCGCTACATCAGATGGTAATGTATTTTTTTTTATCTTTTTTAATTTTTTTTTCTGAATCTAAGGCAGTGGGCCAAAAGGCAGAGACAAATGGTAGAAGAATAGAATAACTCTAAAGAAATCCATAAAAATGGACTTCGGCTGGATGGGAATTATGGTCGTGGTCGTCGTCGTCGTTGGTAGTGTGACTGAACCATTACTGGAATGTCATGAGCTTATGTCAATAATAATTAGCAATAGCAGTTTCTATTCTTTGGCGTGTCTGACACTTGTCTAAAGACTTAAGTTTCGATACCATTGATCTTTCATCAATATTATCCTAAAATTGGATTCTATTGATATATTTTAACATTATATAAATAGTATCATTCCGATATTGATCTCGAGAGTCGAGATATTGTTACAAATTTTATCTAATAATCGTCCATCCATTTATATAATAGTTATCATTTTCTTTTAATTTTATATAATACCTATTTACCATAAATTATAATATAGAGCTTTAATAAAAAAAATATTGTTTAACCAAGCGAATATTAAAGCAATGATTGTGACAACAGCTCTATTTTAATAACATATTATTTAAACTATAGAATGGAGAGAACTTTAAAAAAAAAATTATAATAATATTATAATAATAGACAGATTATTCCCATCCTGCAAATGACTCAATTCACCCTGAGTAGTTTTTGCAAGGGTATTGTGAAAAGTATCTCAATCTAGACTCATTTTTTCGGTCCACGACTAAGTATGTATTTGTTTTATATTTAAGGAAAATATACTTTTATATGAAGATGATTTATTTTATTAATAAATTCGTATAAAAATAATCTCGTAGCAAAACTATTATGTAAATCAAATATGTAATAGTTGGTGTACAAAGGATAAGGTGTTATCAAAATATTGATACGATAATCTACGACAGAAGTTTTATAATGGGAAATAGATTTCATACTTTTTTACTGCTCTAAGATTAATATTGGAATATTAATTAATAAAGTACCTACCAATTTTTTCGGATACACTTTAGGCATAGTTTTAATGAAATTTTTATACCTACTACCTATCTTTTTAAAGAACATATTTTCCCTTACGATAAATTGTAAAAAGATTGAAAAATCAGGCCCTGTAGACAAAGGAACAATTAAAAAACGATAACGAAGCTAGAAAAGGAAAAATGTATGGGATTGACATTAGATAGACCACGTGATCTAACGCGGCGTATGTCAATCCCATACATTTTTGCCTTTTCTAACTTCGTTATCGTTTTTTAATTGTTACTTTGTCTAAGGCCCCAGATTTGTTACTTATCTTATGTTTTCCACGTGTTTGAAAAATATAGTTCAATCTTTCTTCAGTCTTCAGTTTCAGGCACTCTGTAATCTTTATGTAAAACTTTACATGTAACTATAAAAACTAAAACAACAACTTATTAACAACTAAATTGTTGCGCAGTTCCTGAAAATTTCCAAATAGTCGCTATTTCAAATTTCACCCAAAAAATATAATTATAATCTCGTTTCAGCGGAACAAATTTCGAAGCTCAGAGCGTCACAGTCGCCCATAGCCATATCTGTCAGCCGCTGCCCCACGTGGTCGTCTCTGGAACCTTTAAAATTCAAAGGCTACTGGGACAATGAGGCGACTGGAGTGCTCTTGAACACTGGCCAAACGGGTAAGAATATTTAATTAAGTAGACTTGTTTAATTGCTTTTTGTTGAGAATATATTAAGTTACTTATTAATCACTAGCTTCCACCCACGACTTCGTACGTGTATCCCCGTTTTTTACCCGTTCCCGCAAGAATTTCGGGAAATCCTTTCTTAGCGGATGCCTACGTCCTAACATCTACCTACATGCCAAATTTCAGCCCGATATGTGCAGTGGTTTGGGCTGTATAGATTTTTGGTAACGTGAGCTAGACTACACATCTCATTTTCGTGGAATATGGAATATTCGTATTCAGATGAAATATTTTAATAGACAGTCATTAATAATTTATTAATGTATTATGTCCATATTAATTACAATGTAAAAAATGTTAAAATTCTTCTATCAGGTACGTATGTAGCTTCCACAATCCACATTAAAAGCTTATCAAGTGTGAGCGCTTCATATTCCACGGCCCGCGCCTTCCGCGGATTCCCATAGGAATGAGATTTTCATGTTCAATTCATTTAACGCTGACTCATGATTCAATAAAAACTTAACCGTTGAACCAGTTTACTGATAACAATGATAAAATATAAGGAAATACAATGCTATCAATAACGACAAAATTTCTTGTAACATTCTATATAGAATAATCTTGTAAATTATTACGTACGTTAAAGTACGTCTGGGTTGAGCCGATAAAAAAAGACTTACAGCTAATACATAATATTATACACCGTAAAGATAAGAAACCGACTTTTCTTGTGGTAAAAGTTCTTTTTAAAAAATGAAGTAGTTTTTTATTTAATTAGTTATCTTATTAATTAAATCGCAAAAAATAAACAAACAAAAAGTCAAGCTTTTATTTGAAGTCCCATGTGCCTAGTGGGGTAAGGGGAAGATGCACATTTTTTTTCTTCGTCTCCGCTTACGTGTCAACCACTGTACCTACCAAGGAGTCGGTCAAGTTTTTTTTTAATATTGCTTTAATTTACTGACGCATTATGTTAAAAATAAATAATTAAATTGGCGCTTAATTATTATTTTTTAGATTCGTGATAATGTTGTTATTGCGATAAGTTTTTTTATAAGATCATTGCACTTTAAGGCTGGTTCACACTTTGATTAGTGCGAGTGCAGGTGATGAGTAGTACTACGTGTGGACAGCGACTGTTTAGTGCGAGTGTTTAGTAGGCTGTGTAGTAAAGTGAGTAGAAGCGTGTTCTATTTTTTTGCGAGTGGACTGCGAGTAGCCACGTCCCGCGCGCCCTCCCTTCCCCCTCACTCGCAGTGTGCCTGCCTAAACACGTCTGGACAGGAGTGTTTAGTGTTTAGTGTTTAGCGTAGTGTGTAGCGTCGCGAATTTCACCATTGTCCTGCACTCGCACTAATCACCTGCACTCGCAGTTGAATTGGACACTACTCGCACTACACACCTGCACTCGCACTAATCACCTGCACTCGCACTAATCAAAGTGTGAACCAGCCATTATGTGTAATCAATTAGTTCATTTTGATAAAAAAAATAAAGGTGGCATTTGATATTATGTTATATAATATTTTTAATTGGTTCATATTTTTACAAAAACTAGAACAATAACTAATAGCTTTACGAAAACCATGGACAATAATATTTTCACTAAAAATATTTTTATACATTTTCAAGACCATTTTCTTTGTGACCTAAAAAAGTTCCCACTTTTTGCCTTGCCTATCCTCAACCTGACCCTCTATTATAAATTGAGCCCATTACCTTACGCAAACACTGTGAGAATAATAATAAAAAAAATATTATAAATTATAGTCCACTTTATATTTCATCAATATTATATTTTTTTAAAACAAACTGCTACGTTAACAGTTTTACATCTTTAAACAATAATATGTTAATTGAGTATAATTGAGTTAATTTTTATACGTTTTGGAATTTAATATTTCTTTCTCCTTCCATATGGAACCAGTGCTAAGAGAAGCTAAGAATATTAAATCAACAGCCTGCAGAGTAATCAAAATGGCAAGAAACGTTACCGTTTCAAATTTTATTTAACCATGTTTGTTTGAAAATTTGACCGTATTCTCTTAACATAAAGTTCATAATTCATCAAGAGCCTTTTGAATTTTATACGTACTAAAACATCTATTGCGTTGGTAACAGATATGACAAGAAATAAATATAATTTTTTATCGTGATATTTCCTTATTCATAATTTACATTTGAACAGATTAATATCTATTATCAATAGCTATTTTGATATTTTCTAAGTTCAATAGATAATGTACGTTATATCCAAAGTTTGAAGCAACGTTAGATTACAAAATAATAAAAAGCAAGTTACAATTTCTCGTTTTACTGTTACGATATCAACATAATACAGGTTATATTTGTCTATGATACTACGATTATTTATATTTATTTTATTTTATTGTGTTTATGTATACTGGTTTATATTTATACTGCAATATTATGTTCACTATTGACTAATAGCACAAGCGAAAGTTCGAACAAGCTGGATAAAGTTAAAATTAAAATTCCTGGTTTTTAGCCGGGAGCGTACATTACAACAACTACATACTTTGAACTTTTCAAAGAGTTGTTTATCATTTAGTCGTTTTTAATGTTTGTTGTTTGTAAAAGCCGATTACAATGAACTTTCAAATATTTTGCTCCTTGTATTTCGTTCAACCAGTCAAATTATGATCATTATTCATCAATTATTATGGCTCAGTAGTTGTGTATATCTAATCTTGTGTTCGTCCTTTTAGGAGACGTTGTTATATCATTTTTTATTTATTATTATGAAATTATATTATTGTTCGCTACTAGTGAATTCTTTCATATCTATATTATGTAGATAATTACCATTTTCAATTTTCTCTTACCTGCAGAGACATAGGTATTAGGTATCCTAAACTGTGCTAGCCAAGTGATTGTTGGCAGATGTAAGCTCGGGGTATGAAACTTTTTCGTTCCTGTGCTTATATATTTTTACAGTAATAAAATTTATTTCATTCATTCTCCCCTACACGAAATAGGTACACTATACAGATTGCAGATATGCTGTGTTTCATTGTGGAAAATGTTCCGCGTGGAAATTACCATTAATAAAATTACGAGTGTTCAATAGCGCTTCTTCTAACTTATCTGTTTATTCCTCTCTCGCAATCTTTCGACATTTGTATAATAATTCAAAGCCAGGAAGGGACCACCATTTATTAAAAAAAATAATGTAAAAATGTATTTCTCTCATATAATAATTTAAAAATATGGTTCGTGATTTTTATCTTTCTCAATGTCCCTAGTAGTTATGTTTATTATATATATTTATATAGGTATATATATATTTTTTTTTTCTTCTAGGTATGTATCTATTTGTGAACATATGTATATTATTTATCTCACTCTTGTGGCTTGCATTTTATGCTGTTATTATTTTATTTATTATTATTACCTATTTATTTTATATTTGTATGTATATATTTATTTGTGCTCTGCCCTATTCCTATCCTTTACTTAATTTCTCTCTGTACAACCGGTTGTCTGGAAGAAATCGCTATTTAGCGATAAGACCGCCGTTTGTTATATTGTATCCTAGGCTAAGTCTCGATTTGTAATTTATCTTGAGCAATAAAGCATAAATAAATAAATAAATAAATAAATATCTTGTATATTTGTGGAAAACAAATTATGCTCTATGGTGGATCTTAGATGGTTATTTAGTAGATATTATATTATGCTTATTTAGATTGCATTACATTCTTTAATTGTACTTAATTAAATGCAACAAGGCATATTTAACAGATGAAAAATGCACAGGTACCTACCAATTATATATTCAATATCGTCACACTATTGTTATTCCCATTTAAAGTCCAAATTCAAAGACCTTAAACACACTAAATGTCTATTGAAGATTTACAGCGTGGTCTCTCTTGCTGAAGTTTTATTGGACCTAGTAAAGCGGATATTTCTTTTTTCAGCATTCTTCACGTTAGATTCCGCAAAACGGCCATGTCTCAGTGGAGGTCCACTCATCGGCGAGTATATATTTGAGCAGATGCACTTCCACTGGTCAGTCGATGATTTTACGGGATGTGAACACGTTTTAGATGGACATGGGTGAGTTGCTCTTAGACTAGATTTCAAATAACGCCCTCTCTTACGCTTGTATTTTATTTAATTTTTAATTGAAACCAGATAAAAATTACGACCGGCTTTAAATATGACAGGCGCTCCTTACAATGGGCAGCGTTGGGCCTAAAAATAATCGTCGATGTTTGCCGCCAATACGGCGATAATGAATAAACTTTTACGATGACGGTCGATTAAAGACATTTTTGCCCTCTACACTTTAATGATTGCCTCTACTCGTCCAACGCAACGAGTTACAGTATATCCTAGTCCATCCTTATTTTAAATTATAATCAACATCATCAACTTAAGCTTTAATTTATTATGCTGATCAAGTGTGGGTTTGTAGATTTCATGTCGTCGAATAACTTTTCGGACATGTCAATTTACCGATTGCAGATGTGATGTAAATAATCGATTCACATTTTGCACATTTGTTTACTCTCTAACCCTCGAACTCTGATTGAAGTGAGAAGCCTTCCGCGCTGAGTCATCGCCGCTTCATTATGTCCCTTGTCGAACCCGTCTATTTCAGATGCGTTGAAATAGTGTCGAATTGGCGGAAAATATAGCCATGCCAAAATTATATTTATAGCTAAATGCTAATGTTAGCGGTCTCATTTGTAGAATATTTATACTATGCATTATGAATGACTAAATGGTAAAATGTTACGTATAGATTCGTTGTACACGCTTCAAAATACGAAAGTCAAATGCCTGACTCGTGTAGCCAGCCTACGCGAGCGAGTGACTTGTAACTAATCTGTTTTATGTGTGAGAGTTAAACAGCGTCGATTATAAACAGCCGATACCGTTTTAAAATGCAATATTGTCGGAGTATTACCCGGATCTGTTTAATCTTTTGATACGTCTTTGAACCTTTAAAAAGGAACTATTATTTCTTTCAGCTACGCGGCAGAATGTCACTTAGTGCACTTCAACAGTAAATATGAATCCATGGAAGCAGCAGTGGCCCACCCAGACGGTCTGGCTGTGGTCGGATTTCTCCTAGAAGCTGTAGACGTTCCAAACCCTTGCTTTGACCAGTTCGTCGAGGGTCTGGATCTAATTAAGAAGCGGGATAATGCAGTGCATTTACCGTCTGGTGAGCTTTTGCGATTTTATATATTGTAGTCTTATCAATTACGTACATTACATGTAACATTTGTATTTGGACCAAACACTATAAATCATAATGTTATAGTTAAGTAATTTAAGTTAACACAAGTTTTATATATTACAAGCTGCTCGTTTTTGTAAGTTTTTAATATTTTTTATTCGATATAACATACTTCTAGTCTCTTCTCTCTCTGTTATGCATCAAATCATTTTAAACCATTTTACCATTGAGCCATTCTATTTTTATGGAAACAACAATAGGTCCATATAATTTTATTATTATTTTACGAATCAGTTGGGTTTAAAAAAGTATGTGTTAAATTTCCAGACAAAAATTTTGCTGGTCTGACACAAACAAAATTAATGTTCTAGTTCACACATCAAGAGCTATTTCAGCTCACAGAAGTTTTCATACGGGTGGGATTTATAACCTACTTCGGTGTTTGAGAACTGTTACGTGATCGATTTCAAATAGTTGATTCAGCAAGGAGCTTCAGCTGTTCTCCTTTCGTAACCGCCAAATATTCAATCAGATAATTTCGAAGTATTTTTTTTCCTACCACACACCACCGAGTTACGAATAAATATCACTATAACTACGCACGAATAAATATCACTACTTGTAACTACGTATACAACCTAATATGTTCTTTGAAGCGTAACAATTGGTAACAATATTATGTGTGGTATAATCCTTTGTTTAGTAAAAATTATATCTACTTTTAACGATTACTTAAGCACCGATAAATAATGATACATTCGATAAAGTTTACGATAAGCATCATATATTTTACTACTTATTTACTTTGTTTGCTAACGCCGACATATCAAGTAAGCCACTTGACTGAGATTTTAATGTCCTTTATGAAATTGTCGCTCGTTAAGTACTCGTAAAGTTAACGTTTGAAACACTACATATCATTTTGAGTGTTCTATACTTGAGGTATTTTATTCATATTTATGTCGTATAGCGGAAAGTATGCGACACTTTGTGACTGTTTTGATTTTCTGCTAGTTCTATTAATTAGTAATTTTGTACCTTCATAAAATGTCAATGTGTGTACAATATCTTTTATATTGTATCAAGAATGAAATGTGAAAAACATTTACCTGTCATTAGATATTATCAAAAAGTAGTCTGTAGACTGTAGCTTGTAGTTTCTATGAGCTACAAATCTTCTATACGTTTTTTCCAATAACTCTACTTACCAATAAATGATGTACTTCTTCCAATATACTAAAAGCTCAACGCGTGTCTCCTTACAGAATCATTATCCTGGATGGACAGAGCTGACGTCACGACGGGCAGCTACGTCACCTACAAGGGATCGCTGACCACGCCGCCCTACACTGAATGTGTCACATGGATCATCTACGAGAAGCCCGTACAAATTGGAACTGAGCAGGTGAATATATATTCCTAACTAGTGATATTCGATCGGTTTTTACCACGTAAATCCCAATCGCGAGATACGATAGTCTACTAATATATTGTCGTATAACCTCCTCTTTTTTCCAGTGAAAATCTTATTAAAATCGTGGCTTATCTGATCCACAGACTACGTTACAGATTCAATTTTAATTAAGTTTGTATTAGGTACACATGTCTATGAGAAGCTGAAAGTTGAACATTGTAGTTAGATACTGTCTAATGAGTTCCACGAATATCATTTATACAAATATTAAATTTAGCTAAATATAACATCATGACCTTTCCAACAGAGTCAGCATTCAAATAGAAATTCACGTGGTAGTTGTATGTCCACATTTGGATAGTTAGGTTGTTTATTCAATTAAATCAAGGGTCGTATTGTAATTATACGTACATTATATAGGCCTGTAATTACATAGGATCCTCAAATCAAATTGAGGAAATGATTGAAGCCTCAGTCCATCATTCAAGGACCAAATGTTGAATGTTATATCACGTAGTTCGTCACGTTTCCGATGAATACTAGCTTTTACATAGCTTTACATCGAACTTCAGAGTAATGATTGTAACTTTGTAAAGTTTTCAATTCCTCGCGGAAAATCGTACTCTCGAATAAGTAACGGTATTCCTATTCATCTCGCATTGCAGTATATCGAAGCTTATTGACAATGTAAGTTTGACGTGATATATCTCTTCCCTTTCATACATATTATCACGTGCAAAGTTCTTTGTGATAGCTGTTTGTCCCAGTTTCACTCGGAAAGACATCGGTTTTAACACGCTTTTATTATAGCTTCACCTGTACAGTGTACGTTTGTATGCAACCGACTTCTTTAGACTCGATTTTGACTTACATTTAACTCAAACTTTGTACACTCATCAAGGTTTGGTGACAGTACCTAAAATAACTTTATAAGTTTATCTTATAAAAGCGTGTTTTTTAGTGGTTATAAAATATTATATTTGTTATTTAAAATATAATGTAGCTTTCAGATGTTGAAAGAATATTTTAATTCACCCTGTAGTAGAGCCTATTTATTCTTTGCAAGCAAATAAAATCAAAATCAAATCGTTATAATATTAGTATAAATTGACTGCTGATTGAATGCTTTCATACAATTTGTTCGCAGCTGGGTCTTTTGAGGCAATTGGAGGGCAACGACAGTACACCCATTGAGAGGAATGTGAGGCCAACGCAACGACACCCGCCCGGACACTCTGTTATATACGTGAAGCAAATGAAATCGAAACTGTGACCTGATATTTGTATTGTATGGAATATACGTGTTTTTGTTATGATGTGTTTTATTTACGAGATCTGTAGAAGATAATATGAATAGATAATTGGGGTTTCGCTCATTAAATTCCAAGGTATAAGTACTATCAAAGTATACCTTGTAAGTAAAAATAGTAAAAAAATGATCAGTAAAAAACTAGTTAAGTAACTATATCGATAGGTACGTTACTCTTTCATGTGTCACATTAATATTTTCCATGTACTGAAATAAGGATGATGTGTCTATCAATCTTCTTCAATCTTTGAATATTTTTTTAACTATAAGAATATTCATAATTTATTTGATGTAGTTTCATGTCTATAATATTATGATTTATGAACAAGATAAAAATTATTAAACTACGAGACGTAAATGTAGATAACATTTTACTCGAATATTACGCGCAAATATAATTATTGTTTGAGGCTCTTTAAAATTCATAACACACAGACATCCAATAAAGAGCTTTAACAAAATAATAACTATCTTAATTATTTTGAATTTAATTTGTTCAAGGATTATAATATAAAATTTTATTTAAATTTTTATACTAAATAATTTTATTTTGATTTTACATAATATTTTATATTTATTTTTAAAACAGCAATGATGATATTCATTTTTATCATGAGGTTTTCAATTCGAAGTGTACTTTATAATAATATTCAGCATACATTTCAACGACAGAAATCAAATTGGATCCATCTGTTCAAATCCAAACTGCTCAAAGCTCCTGCACACATTTCTATTGTGAAAGCTAGATGTTCATACATTCGTACGTAAAGTATATTACGAATTGTGAAGCTTGGAGTAGAATCCAATGAAGTAATAGATACAGTACTCATATCAGCAACATGTGACTCTCCAGACTCATCGCGCCTCAAGAGTTGGTATAATCTTAAATATTCAGAGTCAAATTTGTCGGCTAACTGACCGAGTAGCAAATTAACAGCTCTATATTTTTCTTTCAAAAGCTCTTCTCCTTCTAGCCATGGTTTTAAAAGATGTAGATGTGACTTTCTAAGAAGTTCAAAGTATTTCATTCTATCGTCATACATTTTCTCCATCATTGCGGCTCTCCAGCTAACGATAGAGAGATCCCACGTTTGTCCAGGTAACATTTCGGTATATAAATCGTTTAGATGTAGAACTTCGGTTTGATGATAAAAATAAATAGGATTTTTCATAATAAACATTTCTCGTTCTAAAAGATAATTCTTGTATGGATATGGTGGCGGTTGTATGCTAACGGCATTCGTTATTACTTCATCCAATAAATATAAGACGAAGTTTCTTATTGCAACATGCTTAATTTTCACATCTAATTTATATGCTTTTCTTCTAGTTCTCTCTATATTTTCGACGGAGTCAGCGTTCAAATTGATTGTTATTTTCTCAGTTAAAGTATCAAAAAGGCAAATATTACATGTACTAAGTTCCCAAATTTCACTATAAATTCCTGGTTTGTCAGAAATGAAAGTGAAATAAATTATTTTTTCTTGGCCAGGATAAATAGTATCTTCATTTTTGTTGAAAAAGAATACTTGCTCAAAGGGTTGTTCCGGAATGAAGGGAAGTGATCGCTTTATCTTTTTCCAACAATATCTTAACATTACGGTACCAACATTTTTCAAAAACAGTTTACATCTTCCTGCTCTATTAACTGGTGTATTAAAATAATATGACCACGAGTTACACCATTCATGTCCTGGTTCTTTTTGCATAGCTGTTAAGGCACTTGGTATTTTTTGATCTGGTATATCCTTAACGAAAATTGTATTGTTAACTTTTAGTGCGTAAATGGAACTGACAGCATAGTTGCCATGACTCATTACTGTAGAAAGAATAATCTTAGGTAGGTCGGGTTTTTTTGGTGGAGGAGGCTTCGGCTTACGACCCAGTACAAATAGTTCTTGCATATCTGGCCTGAAATTAAATAAGATTTTTATTTTTATTATATTAAATAATATATGAATAGGGCAATAATCTGCCGGCGAATAATAGCTACTGAAGAATTTAATTCTATACTAAAAGATCAGTTAACTAATTATACAGATCTTTTTAATAAAAAATTGCACGAACCGGTAAGGATCAATTTTATCAATCTTCTCCTTAAAGTTTTTTTCTCTTTCGTCTCTATATTTTTTGTACTCGTGATCAATATTTGAACACGGATTTCTTTTTGATACACCGCTAATACCTTTTTCTGTTTCCTGAATGTACTTGGGTACTCCAACATGCTGTATAATTCTGGGTTTTCCCATTTCAGCTCTCGTCCTTTGAACCTCATAAACTGGTTCACAGTAACAACGCTGCTTTAATCTAAGAGGTTGTTCCCATAAGCAACCTCTAACAGTTGGCTTCTTTTCAATTTGAGCATGTTCTAATACTTCTTTTCTTTCTTTGTCCTCGCGGACCTTTTCTAATAAGTTCATTGTTAAATCTACTGGGGGTCTGTTAGTTTTTGCAGCTAAATGTTGTGTTTCCTCTTTTCTTATCTGAATCCATTTTTCCCAAACTTGAAGTTCTCTGTCTGGGTAGATTGTAATTTCCTTAAATTTTTTTTCGTTATCATTTTTCTTCATTTTCAGTGCTTTGTTTGTTTGTACTTTTTATAATATTATCAATGTTACATTGACATAATATAAGTTATTTGATATTTCTTATTTAGAGCAATGCTGACATATAAATAATGAAATTGGCAACAAAAACGGTTATAATGGCATCTGTTCTAGTTTTTTGCTTATTTTTATATCGAAAAAAAAAATTCAATAGAAATCACATCACAATAACAGTAAAACTACGATAGAAATCGTATTTAAATTTTTATATCTTTAACTAAAAATTTTACAAAACAATTGATAAACCACAGTGATAAACCTACATGTACAAATGTGTTTACAAACCACAGTGTACAAACATAAGCTTTTCTTTTCGGATTGATCTAATTCTGGATTATTATCAGTTGGTTTTGCAATAATATTCAATAGTTTAATGCTTCAACAAGTCTATCAGCTATTTCACGCTACAACCCTACGCGTGCAACGTCAGAACATTTTCAGTATAATAAAATAAAACATCGGTATTTTTTTATTAATTACACAATGCATGTAATATAGTGCATACCCTGTGTGCATACCATTGTGTCATGTGTAGTGTGTACACACTGTGTGTACACAGTATAATCACGTATTAATAATTATTACTTTATTCACAGACTTTATTTAACCTGTGTGTATATGTCTTCAAAGTCGTTATTCATTTTTGATGATAAATAAACTGTCAAAACATTAAACGAAATCAAAAAATGTATAAATAATCTACAAAAATTTTATAAAAAATTGATTAAATTTTAAGTGAATTATGATCAAAGTAGTAATACCAAAAGGTATCAATCATTACGTTTGTTTTCATAATATTTTTAACAAAATTAATTATTGATCTTGTTATTTAAAAGTAATATTATGAAGTATCTATATTATTTACAAATTATTTACATTAGAATGTAAATAATTTGTAAACGAACGAATATTTACAAATTATTTACATTAGAATGTAAATAATTTGTAAATATAATATACTATCCTATTTCTGTAAATATTTTGGCTTATAGGACCACAAACATTTTTACCACAAAATTCAAACATAATATTAATAAGATTAAAA
The DNA here is from genome assembly GCA_907164685.1 of Colias eurytheme. Classification (NCBI taxonomy): domain Eukaryota; kingdom Metazoa; phylum Arthropoda; class Insecta; order Lepidoptera; family Pieridae; genus Colias; species Colias eurytheme. The sequence continues at coordinate 8,853 of CAJQZN010037075.1, read as the reverse complement.
TAGTTTTTTTCCTATAGAAGAGGAAGAAGTTGCACCTGTAAAGGATGAAAAAGTAATCCCTCCACTTGGTTCAGTGGAATGGATTTATTACTTAAGTGAAATTGAAGGCAACCTACCAACTCCTATCGAAGTTTCTATTACAGACTCACTGAGATACACGTGTCCAGAACTGAAGTGGTACAACTTTGACGTTTACCCGCATAAGATCAAAATTACCAATACTGGATATACGGGTAATATAATAGTAGTAGTACTAGTAGTATATAGTATAGTACTAGCTGTCCCAGCATATTATGTTGTTCTGCCCTATTGCCCCTTTTTTCGAATATTCTCTCCTTATGAGCCTTCCTTGCGCCTGAACAAAGCGTTAAAGCATTAAAAAAATATCCAAATTGGTCGAACCGTTCTCGAGTTTAATGGTCAGCATCACATTTGTCGGTTCATTTTTATTAGCTATAATGATAATGATAAGATTTTCTAAGCTTTGGCATGTAAATACATATTATCATGTTGAACTCCTCTTTGTCGCCTTAATCTAAAATAATTACGACAATGAGATTAACTTTAAAACGACCCCCAGTGGAACTCTATTCATTAATACATAATATCACTGCTGAAGAGCCCCTTGCTCTAATTTCCTTTGTTTCTGATGGCCAGACTTTGTAGTCAACCAATTTCTTACCCCTATTTGTACACGGTGAGGTCAAAATTTATAAGGTTTATTATGATAATAATATGTAAACCACGTGAACTTTATTTTGTAGTACATATCTATTAACAAACTTACCTAAGTTTCACGTGGTGGTTGTGATAAAGGTCTGTGACAGTCAAAGGACTCTTTTCTTTCATGAATATGAAAAAAAATTCTGCATTTAAAATATTTTTAGCTTTGGTTCCCGCCCGTAACATCATAACAGCTACTAATGGGTACTCCGATATGGGTAGAAAAGATTATAAGATATCACTACATAGTATAAAAGAAAGTCGCTTTCTCTGTCACTATGTAATATGTGTATGCTTAAATCTTTAAAACTACGCAACGGATTTTGATGAGCTAGTAATTAATGTATTCACACCTTACAAGTTGAAATTGGGCTGAGGTTAATAATCTACCGTTATTTTAAAATTTTAAAGTATTGTTGGGTGCAAAATGGCGAACAGAAAGGCCATATCTAGAAGGTGGCCCTTTTCTCGAGAAACATGTATTATCCCAAATTCACTTTCATTGGGGTGCTCATATGATGGAAGGCAGTGAACACACAATTGATAAGAGACGGTATCCAGGTGAAATGCAGGTATAATTAATATTGCCAATTATGTCATTAAAATTAATTATAAACGGCGATCTAAGCCAAGTAATGCTCTAATGTAAATAATAATAATACAATATTGAAGTAAAGTATCTGAAATAATAATATATTTTAGGTTACGTTTTTCAAAGCCGACTATATGACGCAGGACGAGGCGTTCCTACATCCTGACGGAGTAGTTATGGTCTGTTATATGATCAAAGTAAGAATGACTTTTTATTTTTACTACATCGTCTTTATTACCAGTAATTGTTTTTGGATTTATCAAAATTATATTTACATTGATAATTTGAAATTTTACAAAGAAAAACGTCAAACCACTTAAGGGACAGTTATATGAATGCTGTAGGTATGCAACTCTTATCTTTATCTAAACTCTAATCCTTCCAGGATTGGACAAATAATCTTATTAGATGAATAAAAATTAAACGGTATCCAGTTGTGAGTACGAAGCGTGGCTAATGGGTGCCATGGATTACTAGCTAACGAATAATAATACTTTCAGTATGGTGTAAACCCTGATGAACGCCTCAGTTGGATTATAGAAGGCTTCCCAAGGATCCAAGAAGCTCAAACCCACACGCGTGTAGGCCCGTACCCCATGTCGCACTTGCTTCCAATGTTTTACGAAGATTATTTTCTATATTGGGGCAGTTTGCACACAGTACGAGGCGAAAATTTTGTAGTCAGATGGTTGTTGCCGAGGACATCTTTGTTCGCTTCTTTAGATCAGGTAATTCATGATGCACGTTTTAATGATTCAAGTAACGTTGCTTTTAGAATTTTAAATCTTAGATCGTCTCCGTCGTCGATCGTCTCCGAAACTGCTTTACGAACGGGTGGTAAATGGTCAAACTATGTTAGGATGATTCAAAAGTGTTTCTAGAAGAAGTCTAATTAATAATAATCAATGTTGAATTTGATATTTTTGGTTTCATGGCATTCAAATACATTAATGCATGCATGCCAAATTGCATTGCCAATGCATGCTGTTAAAGAATAGAAAAAAAAATTGATCACGAGGCGCCCCGGATTGGCGTGAAAGGATGCGGGTTCGAGTCCCACCTTGTGATCGAATTTTTTTCTATTCTTTATAAATTTATAATAATCAATGTCTTAACCCTACAATTAAATGGCAAATGCGGCGGCACGGTCGGCTGTCGTACCACCGGCATTTGCATGGCATGTGTGGATGCTCCATTAGATAATGTTGAATTGTGTGTTGAATAGATTCAATGTTTTTATTTGCTGAATGTATGCATAGCGCATTGAAGGCACTGAGGTAGATCAAATAATAAAACGTGGTTACAAGTCATCTTCTTGAATTTCTGGACTGAAAAATATAAGAGAGTAACAATACAGTGAACACTTCTATCAACCAAATTCACTTCATTTTTAGTGCGATTATAGGGAGATATTATCTCCAGTATAGGCATCTAACTGCTGCTTCTCTACATGGTCTTCTTTACAATCTGAACTTGACTAGTCGCCACCAAGATCATCACAACAATGGTCTTCGACCAACCAAGCCTCGATCAGTCTTTTTCGTCTGTTATCCATAATTATCTAAATAACTCTGTTTTTTTTACCTGCAAATATAAATAAATACATTATAAAATTAATAATTTATAAGTCTGTAACATTATTTTTAAAATCACAATATAATATTTGAAAAAATTAATGAAACAGTCACAACAAAAAAAAAAGACGAGGGTTGCACTCCGGGAGTGCCGGCAGAAGTGAAAACTTGATTATTAACGTTCAGCATGTTTGATATTTTGGAATGGTATCCATCTTACGCATGGAATATAAGGGCTAAAAAAAAATCCGTCTTACGCTTTTTCGATCAGGCCACGTGTCCTGACGCGAGTTTAAGATTTTATACCCAACGCCGCTAAAGAAGTTTTCACTTCAAAACTTACGTAGTTGGTCGCGCGGCATACGTACGCAGATCACGAATTTTGCGGAGCTCCTGTTGCACAACCACGCGCACCCGACTCCCCTCGCTGCAATAATTGGAGCTATTAGATTTTTAGAAATTTGCAATTTTGTATCACTGGATTACACGTGACCAGACCATACGACTACTGTAGGGTTAATAAATAAATGTTTGTGTTTAAAATTATTTCATCAGCGCTAGAAAAGTTTGTTTATTAAAGTTTCCCTTTTGTTATTATTAAAGTTAAAGTATGATTGTAATACTGTGGTATGATTATGAATTTAAATATCCTTTAGTTGTTGTTGTTTGTTGAAACTGTTGCCACCTTAATCCATAACAATTACAATGAAACTAATTTTAACACCGCCTCCAGTCGATAATATTGGTTCATCCCGAAAAAAAAATCCTTAGAAATTATATTTTTTGTCCAAGAATAACAAAAAAGGTTGGTGTAATTGATTCACGTGCCTATCATATGAATAAGTCACGCTCGAAAGCTCTGGCTTGGTTTCAATTTTATATGCGAATAAACTCTTGAATTACAAAAATTTTCCGCATAGAAATTACACATGTTGGTTAATATTATTATGAGCATACCCGATTCAAGGCCGCAATGTCCTTACGCACAAGTAAACGGGATAATACGCAAATAAATCAGCCTTTGATATGTACAATGTACATGAATATGGATACTTTCATTAAATACTTATAATCTTAAAATGGAATATAATCGCCCCAGCCTGGGTGATATATGCATAATTTTTGTTTATCTCTGTAGAGTGTAGATAGAGTCTCATATTATGAAGGTATTTAAAAAATTATAAATATTTGTGGCTAGTTGAAAAGCTAAATGAAATCACAACCTTAAAAATATAAATAACTAGCTTTCCGCCCGCGGCTTCGCCCGCTTTGTCTAAAACCTAATAAATTATATACTAAAACCTTCCTCTTGAACGACTCTATCTATTACAAAAAACCGCATCAAAATCCGTTGCGTAGTTTTAAAGATTTAAGCATACATAGGGACATAGGGACATAGGGACAGAAAAAGCGACTTTGTTTTATACTATGTAGTGATTATACGTCATTCAAGTAATATTTTTTTTGGTATTCATTTAAGTACCTACCTACTTACCACTCTTTACTAATGTTGGGCTATTTATAATATAATCCCTATCAAAATTATTAATCCGCTCGCATCCCTCGGACGCAAAATAATTTGTACAGCTTTTGAGCTTTGTTTTTGTTCTCAATTCTCATGTGTTGATAGAGTTTCAATTCAATTTTTTCGAAGGGTGGATTCTGGCCAGCCAAAGCTGAACCCAGTGTTTTTTGTAGCGGCCACAGTATCTGGAATGTCATCATGGCGTTTCTGCGTAGTTAGTTGTGAGTTTTGTTGAAAACGGTTCAAATGATTTGCTTTAATAACGTTTAAATCCTGCTGTGATGTGTACTTAATGTACCTATATACATGTCGTGGTCATATCGTAGATTTGCTCATTTCATGAAATGGCCAATTTAGTTTGGCCAGATCGTTAAATCGTCAACGTTTCACGATTTGGTCATCCACATTTGGCCAGATCGTCGATCTGGCCAAACATGGATGGCCATTTCACGAAATGCGACCATTTTTGTTTCTTTTTTAAAAAGAGATTCGCTCACGCTCGCTTTGCTCGCTCGGCTCGTGCGTTGTTTATTAAAGTCTAACCTAACCTAACCTAACCTATATTTTATACGATCTGGCCAAATGTCGATGACCAAATCGTGAAACGTTGACGATTTAACGATCTGATCAAACTATGTTGGCCATTTCATGAAATGAGCAAATCTACGATATGGCCACGACATACATATACTATGATCACCTTTATGAATATTAAAAGTATCAAAATGTTTAACCAATGTTACCAGGTCCATATTTTTTAAATTTGCCGCCCTTTACTGGGTTCAGCTTTGGCTGGCCAGACTTCTAGGTGTATAATGTACCTATATATTTTTATTATTAATTAATTTTGATATTACATCAACTTAATAGTACAACAATCCAACTGCTCGATTCTTCAGCTTTCTGGTTTTTTTTTATGAAATTAATTTGGAATGAATGCAGAGGTATGCAATAATTGATTATATTATTATCAATAGATTGTCTGTAAGAAATTGGCGGCAAGAATCTGTTATCGGATACAGAGCAGAGTTATTTCCTTACAATCAAATCGCGTTTTAACTATCTAATCAAGAGTTCAAATGCAAATTAATTATTTTTACGTAAGTACGAGAATAAATTCTGTCTGATTGGTTTTCAGATGAAGCAATTTAGAAAACTATGGGACTCATGGGATGAACCTAATCTCCGCAACTTTAGACCGCTGCAAGAACGAAACGATCGACACGTACTATTTATTAATCCTCATTGGAATCAATATAACTCTCTACTACCTATACCAAGGGTGCCAGAAGATTCGATATCTGTTTTGTCGCCGGAATACATGGCCCATCCTTGGATGCTACCCCCACAGAACTCATACATGCTGCCGAAAGAAAAAGAAAACGTTGATTAGTTCAACTTGAAACCATGCAGTAAGTTTCATGTCAATGAAAATGAATAAAACTTTTGGTAAACAATTATCACTTATACGAATGTGTATTATTATTGCAATGTTGTTTTTTTCACGCCATTTCATAATATAGTCTAGTATACCATATAAAATGTGATTACCTGATGAGTCTTTTTCCCAGACAGATGAAAAGAACTCTGCGAACATATTACTTATTTCAATATCTGTACGTGCTGAACGATTACCCAGAGTAAGCGTGGGAGGAACGGACGAAGCGCGTTTTTTGTTTTTAATGTAAGACCAAAAAAGTTTTGTAGATTGGGGTAAAGATTCTTCTATTGATTTCTTATAGTTACGTTCACACGTTTTGATAAGGCGTTTTGCTCGCTTGCGTAAAAGAGAAAAAGTATCATAGTCCCGTGGATTACCGAATATTCTAAATTTTGTGTGATATTTTTCTTTTTCTCTCAGACATTTCTTAAGGGCGTTACTGAACCAAACAGGAGTTTGTGCGTTTCCGTGAACATTGCATCTTTTATAAGGTGTATTATTTTTAATTACAATATAAAGTAGCTCATAAAATTTATTCACATATTCGTCCACATCGATAAAGCCTTTAAATTAATTATTCCAATTTATATTATTCAAAAATTTCTTGCATTCTGTAAAATTACACTTGCTAAAATTAAAAGAATCAGATATCTTGTAATTAGACTTACGTTTTTTAGGTGTAGAAATATATATACCTTAAAAGGAGGATGATGTCTATCTTCGTTTATTAAAGGATCTACATTTTCTGTTTTTAATCCCATAATATTCGTAAGGAAAAGATCTAGTACTCTATTATTTACGTTAACTATTTTGTTTAATTGATGTAAGCTGCCTATAGACATTATATCAACAAGAGCCTTAGCCTTATGAGATAGAGATCCTTGCATAAAATTTAAATCGTGACTCCAGTCTATTTCTGGAATATTAAAATCACCAATAATTATAACCTGCTTATAATTTTCAGTGAGTACCTGTGTACATGTTTCAAAATAGTGTTCATAGATTTGCTTAGGTATATCAGGTGGGAGATAAACTAAACCAATAATGATTTCAGTAACATTACCTATTCTAAGAGATAGCCAAATGTCCTCTGCAGAGCTCTCCCAGGTCTGGTGACGCACAGCGGGTATCTCTTTTTTAACCGCTATTAAAACCCCACCGCCGTCCACCTTTCTACATTGTGACGTATAGCGATCTCTACGGAAGACGGTATACCTATTGTCAAACAACTCACTATCGCAAATACCTTCATTTAGATTTGTTTCACAAAAGCATATAACATCATAGTTCTCTATTAAAATTTGAGAGAAAATCTCGTTAGTTTTACTTCTTATTCTTTTGCGTTTTGATAGTACATTAAAAGATCCATTACTAATTTAAATAGTTAATACAATACTTAAATACCGATCAGAGTAACATTGGTAAAAAAAATATACATATATATAATTAATTAGAATATTTAACCCAAGCATATTTGAATCCACATTCTTTTTTAAACGCACGAGTTTCTGCATATAATAACTTCTGTTCTGGAGACAAATGTTCGTTTACATAGACTCTTGAGGATTCGCCTACGATGCCAAGTAGTGAAGAACATAATAAGTCTTGGGGATGTGTATTATTATATCTTTTAACAGCAGATATAAGATTGTCTCTATGGCGCGGTGAAGGTAGAGTAACTATGATATTGCGAGGTCTAGTAGACTTGCTATCCATTTTTGCAACGCGGCTGCAAGAAACAATGTCAGAATCATTTATAGTCACGGATACTGTTTGACACAATTTTGTAAAAATTTTTACTAAATTTTCATTTTTGCGCTCCGGAACTGATTGAATTTCGATATTTTGACTGCGTGTTAGTTTATCAGAATCATTTATTTTCTTTTTGAGAAAAGCTACTTCCTTTTGCATTTCGATGACACCCAATTCTAGGGTATGAATAGACTTATTTATGTTCTTTATAGATGTCTTAAGCTCCAATTGTTCATTTTGCAGCAAATCTGTAGTTGAAGTAAAATCTTGTTTCAAACGTTCGATCTCTCCAAATATTTCCTTTCTCAAAACATCCTGTAAGCTTTCGCGTAGTTCCCGTATTTTAATATCCAATGTATTATTTAAAATTTCTTGAATGCGGTCAAAAGACATAGATTCAGTATTAATAGGACTTTGGAATTCATCACTTATTTGTATATTTTTATTCGGTGGAGAAACAGAGCATGCCGCGTCTGACTGTCCAGACATGCAAGGAGAACATAACCATTTAGATCTAGGCTGATCTTGCCCAATTTTTACGCAATCTGCATGATATTGATGACTGCAAGAAATGCATTTTATTCTTTTTTGAGTAACGAGTATGCTTATTTTACATTTAGAGCATAATACCATCTTGGCGTGAAAGTTAATAATTTATGGGGTATATTCAATTTAATATGCAATCAGATGATGAAAACAGAATTTAAATTTAACAGTTAAAAAAAATATATATAGTTAAGTTGAAAAACTTCCCAAATTATTTTTTATAGTTTATCTGTACTATAATATATTTATTATCTGTTTAATTTGTTGTGATCTATGATGATTGACGCGGTTTTGTTATTATCTGTGCTGTTTAACTTGACAGTTGTCAATAGAGGGTGCAGACCAATATGTCACTTAATCACAAGTGAAGTCATTCAAAACTGTGCGAATATTGCTTATTAATATATCTTTGTAACGTAAAAATCATCACTTGAAGTTATTTTTGACTGCCCGCACAATTCAAAATAATAATGTTCCAACACAAGTTAAAACTGTTATTTTCACGTTAATAACACATTTATTCAATATAATGTTCACTTGTAAACAATTGATGTCCACTTCACTATTAAGTTTTCACAACTTTATCACTGTTCTTTGAAAATAACTCACTAAAAATTAATATAAATTGAGACTCAAAGCAAGTAAGTATTACGGTTTTGACAATTGAATTGAATTCGAACACAAACACAAACACAAACAC
>CAJQZN010037074.1:0-14497 GCA_907164685.1 Colias eurytheme | reverse complement strand
TATCATATGCATATTATTAAGAGAAACTATGCATATAATATTATGAATATATAAAGAGAAGTTAGAAATCAGTATAAATTTTATAAATTAAAGATATTATAAACCTTCTTCAAACTCTACAAATATATTAATTTGATCTTAAATTTAATGTCTTCAAGTTTTTGACTTGATTCAGTCAATTATTATTCACGCTATAACTTATGCGCTGTTTTAAGGCATTATCTATCAACGGGAACCTATTTAAATCCAAGTGAAATGTATTGTGCCTCTACAATAGCACGTACTCTAATGCGAACGAGAGATGCGAATTGAGAGCCAGCGATGTTCTTCGAACATAAAATAAGCATTTGTCTGACGTTACGCTTCGGTGTGAGTGACGGCCGACAGCGGCACTTACCTGGAAGAGAAAGAAATTATGTTAATTAGACGTTCGTAATTTATGCGGTTTAAAATTGTTAATTTCAAAGAGCAACACGATTGATTTCGGGGAGCCATAATTTGTTATTGAAAGGAAATTGTTCGAAGCTGAGCGTGTTTTTATAAATGAAAATTTCAAGTCGTTTAATTGTTTGAATATAGTTCTAGGTACTTATATTTGTTCCTGATTATAATTAATAATCAATTATAACCAACGTAAGTTTACCACAAATTACGGGTGATTAGCCTTCGCCCCGACAAGGCGATAAATGCGGGTTCGAACCACGCCTCATAATCGAATTTTTTATATTCTTTAAAAATTCCAACCTAAAAAAATATTGTCGACATTTTCAAAAATTTCCCAATTAAAACGCAAAGAAAATCTACAATCATTTTCACAACACATTTGAGTAAATAAACAGTGTCACACAATCTATGCTCTAAATTAAGGCAAGTAGTGACATAGCCGAAGAATTAAGACCTACCCCATGATATATGGGGTGTGGTGTGTGAGTCATAAATCATAAGCAATTATTTTAAACAATACGCGAGTTAAGAAAGGTTAAGTGATTGCTAGCGGCTTGCCAAATGTTTTGTGATAGGAAAATTGACTTATCCTTGTTGCGAAAGTGTTAAAATGGAAACAGTTTTTGGATAGAGTATACAATATTTATAATTAGAAGAAATGTTGATAATATATTATAATGTGTCTAATGAAAAAAAAATTGTGTGCGTACTAGTGTACCTACACACGTAAGAAGTGAAACTTCTTTATAACCTTATTTTTCAAAAAAAAATTTACTATACGCAACTTTACAGAAATAGGTACGTCGAATCACGCGTGGTAGGGATAAGAAAAAGATGGCGCGTAACGGAAAAATGTCACGCGTAACGAAATAAAGAAGTTTCACTTCAAAAATGTTACACTTAATTTTTTTCCAACCCCGATAAAGAAGTGTCACTTCAATAAATGGAATTATGAAGTCTGTTTGTTTGAGTGTAAAAATTATTTTCTTTTGTTTTAATTTCACGTGGCCACGCTCTATGTAAAGTGTTCGAAGCGATACAATGACAATTTTTAATACAATAACAATTTTTATGATTTGGAAACATGTTTAAAAAGTAAAGAAACTAACTTTCTTAGTAATAAATAATACATAAAATTATAAAATCGTTTTATTGCACAGTGCACACGTCTAAAAAACATAATTTAATAAAATTTTCAATATAATTATTTACAACATAAAACACACAAGAAAACGGAATACGGCAAAGAAAATCCAATACTGAATGTATTGGGTCCATTTTAATATGTGTCGAACCGGAATTGTTATTCAATAGGACTTCATGAAAAATGTATTTATTGTGGCCGAGAAATTCATACGCGTCCACTTGGGGACATAAGTTGTTCTGTAGAAAATTCTAGATATTTTACAAATTCAAGATGTTTTTTTCAACATAATATATGATAATTGCTATTAACGTGCTTAAAATACGTAGGTATCGTGCTTATTAATATCCAATTTAAAGAACATAAAATTATCGATTCTAAAATTATGAATTTTGAATGAATGAATAAAAATATAAACTATGATGACTATTATTAAAATAGAGACACGCAAATTTGGTAATACTGTACTACCTAAACCTGTGCTTAAACTTTAAAACATGTTCTCTTTCAATAACAACAGAGTATTATACAATGTATTTAAAACTAGCTGTGCTTTGCGGTTTCACCCGCAGTGCTCCGCTCCTGTTGGTCTTAGCGAAATGATATATATCCTATAACCTTCCTCGATAAATGAGCTATCTGACACCGAAAGAAATTTTCAAATCGGACCAGTTGTTCCTGAGATTAGCGCGTTCAAACAAACCAAACAAACAAGCTTTATGATATTAGTATAGATTCACGAATGACTTTTCGAAACGAAACGAAACCTAATCCAGATCTCAATCCTTAGACTTCTTAACCACTACATAAAATTAAGACGAAGTAACTAAAATATAATAATATATTCACAATGCAATAGCACTTTTCCCCTGGCAAAACTTGATATGATGTTATGAATTAATTTTACAGTCAGGCGGAGTGCATCACGCGACCTGCATTATAATAGCTGCTATTAAAAAACAATTATGATTCCAAACTTTGATGTTTTGCGCTTTGTGATAAAATTATAGAATGTCTACTATACTATGTAGATGTGAACTTTGCTGAATAGGACCGAACAAATTATTAATACGGAGCACATAATTGTAACATCTTATTGTTTTTATTTCAATTTTTTTGCTGAAATTGCTGATTTCCGAATAAAATTTTTCTGTACCTCAACTACATAAAAACAATTGAATTTGTGCATCGCATACACATTATGAACTTCAAAAACTATTGAATATTATTTAAATTTTATATACTATTGAATATATTTTAAATTTTATATTTTAAAGCAGCTATAATTAACCGTGACTACTTAAGAACACGCGCAATAAATTATTAAAATTCGCTTCAACACCAAAAGATAAATGACAAACAAATTAGCATTTGCACATCCAACAATTGCATCGCGTTTCCCAGCGATGAGGTTAATTAATTTGAACTTTCAGTCGGTATGTGAGTTTGCATGAATTTTAATCAGCTACACCTGACTTCTAATGTTACAGAGCTTAGGAGGATTTGAGCAGTTTAGACGATTCCGCTCATTTGTGACTCCTCCCTGCTTCTGCGCTCCTGGTACACGAAAAGTTTCCCGTTTTAAGTGGCTGGCTGAATAAACTCATCTATACGAGTTTTAAGTGGCATGTGATACTAGTTCGTCTTATTGTTTAAGTGATTTATGCACATATTTTAGGATGTTTACGCTGTTGTAAGGTGTGTTTCTTATGGGTTGATGTATTTTTTTTAATAATAGTATTGAAATAATATTATTTATGTTGTAAATGTTAACTATAGGTAATAAAGTAATGTTATCGATATAATATGTTCTCAAAGAAGTGATGTAGTAAATATTAATATTAGAAACAAAGTAAATCCTATCTCGTGAAATTGCGGGCAATATTTATACATAAATCTTCACATCAAATTTTTAAGACAAACACAAGAAAAAATAATCTTTGACCGATAAGTCATTAATATTAAAAACACATTGTCTTAGATATGCACCTATTTTGTTTCTTAAACCAAAAACAAAAATAAACCAACAGTTAAATTGAGACGTATCTAACCAACTAAATTTTACAAGACATTGAGCATTGAAACAGCAAAGAATATTATTCAAGAGGAACAAGAATGCAAGTTTATAAAACCACGATATTCCGTGATATACAGATTTCCGATAAATGTCTTCAGTTTATGAGAAAATAATCGTGATATATACCTCGAGGTAATGCTTAAAGTATTGTTATCTTTAAAATATACGACTGTCAATAATTTTAAGGGGAATTTCCTTTGCGCTTTGTCAAAATTGAAGACGCTTTGCTGTATGGAGATTTATGGTTATTGTGATTCATTTTATGTATTCGGTGAATTATTAGAAAGGTTTATTAATAAGATATCAGTTTATTTGGTCAGGTTCTATTAAAGTCCTAAGTACTTTAATATCTTTATAATTTGCTATCTTTTGTTTCGTATTTTTAGTTGTTATTTTTCTATAATGTTGTTCTAGATAATATTGTCTGACAAAAGAACAACGAACTTAAAATAAATATTGTTGTGTTTTGGGGTCGTTTACAATAACCGCTTTGATTGTACCACATTTTCAATTAACACTAATTATTGTTTGTTAACATTATTAAATAAATTAGCCGCATCCCTTTTATTAATTAACCACACCAATTAAATCTAAATTTTGTTGGATGCAGTCCACCGAAAATTCGTTTAAATTAACGTAATATTATAGTTTAATAATTGATAATTAGTTTGTTATTTTGAAGTTATAGAAACAAAGTTATTATATATAAATCAAATATATTACGAGCTTTATAGTGCAAAAAATTAGAAAATTACTTTCATCGATATCCTATTTTGCATCTTTACGTCCCCAAAATTATAACCGAGACAATCTCAGTTAAAAAGCGAACCTGTTACCTCTCAAACGGGATTTATGCCCAAATAAATTATTAAAAAGTGGGCTCTGGAAATTTATCGCATCAACACTGCATATTTTTTGCGCCAACCTGCCTCCGTACCATGACGACTTAAAGGAGTATTATTTCCAGTGTGGAAAAGAGACAGCGCTATATAGGTCGTCTAGCGCCATCTCTTTCCCACTCTGGATATATTACTGCTAGAAGAAATGGTAGCCAACCTGATTTGTTGCTCGGAAAATATATTGTTACGTAATTCGTCGTTTACAAACCGCGGCTTAACCTGTCACCTTGGGATTTATGATTTGTTTATTCTTAGAATGTTTTAATTTATTTTTTATGGAAGTTGCATGGATAAGGCTTTCAAGATTGGTAGATTTACTAGCTGTAGTCCAAAGGGTTCGATGCAGAAAGTGTTTCTATTGAATTTTAAATCTTTAATTGCATAGTGAATGCTATATATCCAACGGTTAAAGCACGAGAGAAAAGGTATATTATGTGGATGATTTTATTCATAAATACCTACGAACTGTATGTTATTATAATATGTGTGTATTAACACAAATATTTTGGTGTCAAATCTTATCCCACTATCTAGTTCCCTTACAGAATGTACCTAGTGTAGGCTTCTTTATGTTATAATTATTATGATATTTAAGAACTTTTTCCTTACATAATATGAAATAAAAAAATTACTTTTACAAATTTACATATAAATAAATAACTACAAATCTCAATGGAATTTCCCAGAAGCTTTAGTAGAACCTGGATAAAGTACTGCTAATTTAATTACGTTTACTTTCTCTTAGTATCTGAGTTTTAACAAATATTTGCGATGTGAGTACTGTAAACACTAACGGTAGGAATTAAGTTCAAATACGTTTTACTAATCTATAATATAAAAATGAATCCCAAAATGTGTTGGTAAGCGCATAACTTGAGAACGGCTGAACCGATTTCGATAATTCTTTTTTTATTACATTCCTTGAAGTAAGAGGATGGTTCTTATGTAGAGAAAACGTAGGTAAATATGTACCACGGGCGAAGCCGGGGCGGACCGCTAGTGTTATATAAATTAAGTTTTTGATTTGATCTTTGGGTTCATTTCAAACCCATTCGTACTTTTATTTAAATTTGCGGTTGGGTGTGAATTTATGGATAAAATAAATAATTTATTGATAGAGACATTAGTTGTTAGCAAAAAGTTCAGGAGGTTCTCAATTTGTGTTGTTTGTAATATAATATTATAATATGTATACGTGAAAAATGGAAGATACAATCCTGGATCCAGAGTAACAATGCAGCTGATTTGTCGAATGTAGGTATGTTTCATCACGATACGTGCAAACGCATGTATGCTATATAATAATAATATGACTATTGAAAATTATGTGATTACAAAGTATTACTCAAGTTACATTGAAACTAGTAAAATAGAGTATCAAACACGAAATACAATGAACTCAATAAGCATGTTATATAATATTAAACCACTAAATATAAACAAGGCGTGTTTAACCAAAATTCGTATTTGAACAACGTACAGAAGTATTATTACATCCCCAGTCCTTAAGCATCCAATATAACCAAATAAGTTAGTATCGAATACCGAATCAGAATTAAATTTCTAACTAGATATCACGAGGGTTATATTTGTCATAGAAATCAGTATTTGCCCGATATCTATTGGTCAAAGAGAACTCATTGATTCCCTTACAAGGGACCGCACCCTTTGATATTTGTGTACCCCGGGCCGTAGTAAATAACGCTTATTAAATATTTGTTTTCGATACACTACTTTACATACTATATTTTGGTGTTATTTACGTAGTTTTGGTGTGCGTAGTTCTTTGATAGGGGAAATAAGTATAAGATTATAGTAAGTTATAGATGATAATCAAAAGTCTTAGCAAGTCTTATAAAAACAGAATACGAGTGTGTTTGGCTCAATATATTATATTTTATTCTTAAATTTAATAGGATGTAGATTCTATAGATGTACGTATTTAAATAAAATATGGCTCTACAATACCAAAGATTTTTGAGGGTATGATTACTTTTGTAGCACGAGGGGGTAGAAATTCTGACCATATTAATTATTTAACTATTGTAAGATAATATTTCTGAAAAATTTATTTGTTTTAAATTAAGTACATATTTTGCGTATACAATTATGAAAAAACATTTAAAAATAATCAAAAAATATTTTCATCTCTACAAAATCTCTCGATCATATTTTACTCAATATTATTTTGAAATTCCTCTAAAGATTCCGAAATTCGAACGAAATTGATAAAATATTTTTATATAAAGGCTTTTGGAATTTAAACATTTAAGGCTCGCCGTTAAATGGGACATCCCGGTATTTATTATTATAGGAGTAAAATTCGTGATATGAAATTCCTAAGTCCCGTTTTCAATAAAATTAAAAGTGATTTAGGTAAAATATTTTTATTGAATTTCTATGAAAATATATTTGTTTCTAAACGCGTTGGATATTCAATTTTTTTGTGGCAATTAATATACATAGTATTTTTACAAAAGTTACAACGAGATTTACTTTCATGTACTTAAGAGCAAGTATGGAGTTTCTTGCCGGTTCTTCTCCGTAGATACTGCTTTCCGAATCGGTGGTAAATGTTAAAAATACGTAATGACGTTTCAAAACTGCTTCTAGAAGAAGTCTAATTGAATAAATAAATGTTTGAGTTTGAGTTTGTAAATATGTTCAAAACTTAATTTTATAAATACATATAACTGTACCTGGATTTTTTTAAATAAAGTGCTCTCTCTACATGGATAATACTAATGATTATTTCAAACAAATCCTGTTAATTTTGTTTTCCTTTTAGGATAAATTATTCCTAATTTGCGAATAAACAAAAAATCCTAACATTATTAAAAGCTCACTAACTTCGTCATGTAAAAGTTATGAAAGAGGATTTAGTGTGAATCTAACTCATTTGTATGCGTGGTTCGTCCGGGTGTCCAATCATACATCCATTATGTATAATGTATATTATATTTAGGGCTGATTTTTCAATGCTTGGTTAAAACTTATTCGTCGAATCCATACTAATATTATAAATGCGAAAGTAACTCTGTCTGTCTGTCTGTTACTCAATCACGCTTTAACTACTGAACCAATTTGCATGAAATTTGGTATAGAGATATTTTGATACCCGAGAAAGGACATAGGATAGGTTTTATCCCGGAAATTCTACGAGAACGGGTTTTTCTTTGAAAACGCGGGCGAAGCCGCGGGCGGAAAGCTAGTAATGTATAAAACTACCATTTTAAAAACGTATTCTAATTGCCCTTATTTGACAGTTTACGTGACATTTTAATATTATCGTGTAATACTTTATTGGACGGATAAGTTTTATCCAAGTATTGAAAAATCGGCCCTTAGATATACTGGATGTGTCATCATCGTCATTTTCTTGTAATTAAAAGGGGATGTGTTAAGACAATTTTAGTCAGTTATTGTTATAATTATGTTTAATATTCTTTATTGCACAAAATTTTTAATTTTACAATACCTGCAGGATATCAGAAGCAATTGGCGGCTTTATTGCTAAATAGCAATTTATTCTTTTAAGTAGATTGTATGCAGATAAACATTTTCCATCTTATAAAACATGTTTTAGCTTTAAACCATAGACTAGGACAACAGATAAGGACAAGTTTAAACATCTGTACTAAAGTTAAACCATGCCTTTAAAATATACTTGAATGACTCTGGTTTTAATTACGTCTCGAAGATGTCCGTCTTGACAGACAGAAACACAGACTGTAAAAAAGTGATCCTATTAGGGTTCCGTTCTTTCCTTTTGTGGGTCGGAACCCTAAAAATATAAAAAATCATTATTTGTATTATTTATAATATCCAAAATGTACAGCACTTGCGATTTTTGCAATACCCTTGAATCCAAAACTTAGTTTAATTAACGTCTGCCATTACCTCACAATTTCACCCATTCATTGTTGGAGGAATTTAAATATCTTACACTCGAAAGCCTTTCCGATCGTTACCTAGGCTTTAATGTCGTTCTCAGCTTCAATTAGATAATATCGGACGTTTCAAGTTCTTTATGCATTTGGATTTTACTTTCGAGGAGATAGCGTTTAATAGCGGTCATTTGTGATTTTGATGGCTGTGTTAAATTTTTGTTTATGAATTTCTGTATGGAGGTCAGCTTTTAAGTTAAAATTTAAATGATATCTCGACTCGAATCAATCTAAGAAAAAAAAACAGCATTCAGTTGCAGTACCAACATAAAAATGTGAAAATGCATTATAAAAATGTTGAAGGTACATAATAATATAGGTAACTATAGTTAAGGTTAATCCTTACCATTGACGCGAATGATCATAAATGGTACTCCGTACTCGTTTAAAATTAATATTAGATATCTTTGTTAATTTGTTATCCGTACAGTAATTTAAGAATGATTTTATCTTAAGGGGGCGCATAAAGCAAAATAACCAATCTTCTATTAGATGATACGTGTAATATGCAAGACCAAATCTAAAAAATAAAATATATATCAAACTAGATGATATGTTCAACGATTCTGTTTAATCAAAAACATAAAATATTAAAATTTACTCGATAAAAAAAAAATCACCAAGTTAGCTCTAATTTTCACACTTTTACGTTTTCTACTTGACATGGTAATACTTATTATGATTTTTTTTTCATAAACAATTATATTAAAACATTTGCAAGATATTTATCAGAGCATTTTGTGTAATTACTTTTAGTTTTGGTTTTATCTGCGATAAACCACTTTTATCGTGACAAAATCAAACGTTTATCTCGAGAAAAAAAGAGCGCCAAAAGTGGTTTATCGCAGATATCTAGTTTGATATATATTTTATTTTTTAGATTTGGTCTTGAATATTACACGTATCATCTAATAGAAGATTGGTTATTTTGCTTTATGCGCCCCCTTAAGAAATATTTCCTTCCTTTCATAAAAAAAAAATAATGAATTATGCGTCCAAAATGAGCGGAAGCTTATTAAGAGTCCCTTACAAAATTTAAGACACTGCCGGGACAATTTTGAGAACGTTTAGTGTTTTATATGCCAAAGGGATTTATTACGTCCATATTTCTGAAGCCGCTGAGAGGTCACGAAATCGCTGTAAGCGCTGTCCCTTTCAGATGCGTAACTGTATCCCGTTCGCTCCATCGCTTTAAAGCGATGAATATTATGGTGGGTATTCTGGTCACGTACGAGGCGAGGAACTCATGAACTCCGATCCTTAACAAACGAATGTAACAAAGAAAAAATTTCACGTCAAGGTGGAAGAGTTGCGATGACAAGCCGACAGAAAGTTCCTAATCAGTTGTAACGAATTTATGTTTGGTGCGTGCTGGTTTGGGGTGCGTGTACACTGCGGGGAGTGTTTAGCGTACGTCGTGCAGTGTGTAGGTGGCTTTAGGAAGATGTTAATACATTTTGAGCGCTTTGCTATCGAGATTTGTTAGTTTAATATTATGTTCTCTTACATTAGATAGAAAAAATAACCAACCCACGGCCTAATTGTATCTTTTATTATGTACATGGATAAATTCCAACACGCAGAGATTTAAGATACACGATTTTTAAACAACAGCTGCAGTCTGTCCAGCCCCCCTAGACAAGTAGCTTTCTATTAGCGTAAAGTTCAATAGAATAGATTATGAATGTATGAGATTGACGTAATCAATCGTCGTCGTCGTCGTAATCAAACGTCAATCTCATACATTCATAATCTATTCTATTGAACTTTACGCTAATAGAAAGCCACTTGTCTAGGGGGGCAGGTATTATAATATTATAAGACACAAGGTCCTTCAGTACAAATAAAATATGACAATACATGCTATACATATAAAGTATTTAACAATTTATTCAAAAGTGACTAATCAAATAACTTAGCAATGATGCCTACTATTTTTTTCTTCATTAAATTAATTATTATCCACCCATACATAAACAAACAAACCCTTCTAACTCATCAAAATCCAAATGTATCTTATGTTTCTCATTCTCAATATAACGTGAAAGTTAAAGGAGGCACTTTGTTTGATTCTAATTTGACTCCAACTTCGAGCCTGAATAAGTTTTGATTTATTAAAATTCTTTGACGTACATTTTATAGGCGTAATATAATTAAACCTGCGAGTACTATCTTATATCTTATTGCGTAATGAGAAATTTAATTCGTAACGTTTATTAGATACATAATTAAAGGTCATTGTATCGGATTAGGAGATATTTGATGAAGTATTTAAAGGCCGTGTTTCACTTGTGTTTATAAATATAATCTTATATATAAAAATGAATCGCAAAATGTGTTGGTAAGCGCATAACTCGAGAACGGCTGAACCGATTTCGATAATTCTTTTTTTATTATATTCCTTGAAGTACGAGGATGGTTCTTATGTAGAGAAAACGTAAACATGTACCACGGGCGAAGCCGGGGCGGACCGCTAGTGTATATATATATCTAGTTTGTCTTTAGATTATAAATTGTCTCTACATTCATAGTTTTATAATGTAAATACGAATATTGATTCATAATTGAGACGTCTTTGCGCATATTATTAGATACGTTTTCATTAAATATGTAAATAAATAAAAATAAAAAATAAAAATAATTTATTGATCAATTTGTGGGTTAGGTACAAACATGTTACATTTGGACCCCAAACTAGGACAGCCTGTATTTTGGGCTCCACCTTCCTTAATGACACAATAATAACAAAACTATAGCATAATATTAACTTAAATAATGATTTGGGTAATTTAGCTATTTTTTATACAACTCTCTCATTTTTTATACAATACTCTACTAATTATCATGAAAATCGGTTTAGTAAGTTTGACGTAAATAAGAAACAACAATCATAATTTATTCATTAAATTTGCGCCAAGTCGCGTTCTAGCATACATTTCTTACCTATCAGGGTTGCCTGGAAGAGATTGCTTTTAAGCAATAAGGCCGCCTTTTAGTACGTATGTGCCGTGTGTTTTCTCTAATTATAGTATAGCTTATTTATGTTTGGTATAATATTATGTACAATAAAGAATAAATAAATAAACAATCCGTCCATACAAAAAAAACAATCACATTAATATAATATTATTAGGATATCAAAATATTTACTTTATATTATTTTACAAAATATATCTACATAATATAACTTTCTAGTTTTAACAAATAAACAAATAAGATAAACGGTTAATACTATCAAGACTCGACCAGTTTTAAAATAACTGAACAACGGGCGAACTCATGCAAAACAAAGTTTTTAGTCTTTAGTACTATTCTGCTTAGTTTCCCCATTTCTTAATACAACCTTAATAAAAAAATAATAATACGGGCATTTCTCCGCAACTCGACGTCAAGCGCCTATTTTGCGTGAGAGAGGGAGGTGGGGGAAACCAGCTAAAATTGAAACCACCCGAGCTCCTCCATGAAGCCAAGCAGCTTGTGAGGGCTGCCAAAGGCTTCGGGGAGGGACCCGGGAGACCCCAGGTGTCTTGCCCTGTACTCCGCAACCCCCTTACATTCCATGATGACGTGGGCTGCCGTTTCCTCGGTCTCCATGCATGCTCTGCATAGCGGACTGTCTGTGATCCCTAGATTGAAGAGATGTTTGTTAAAGGGGCCGTGCCCTGTGAGGGTCCCTGTTATTACGCGTAGTTGCACTCTACGTAGGTTGAGAAGCCGACGTGCAAGTCTCGAGTCAATGTCCGGTAGGGCTTCTCTGGCTTGCTTGCAATCAGATCTGCATGACCATTCCGCTCTCTGAGCAGTGCTAGTGAGCTGGGTAATCATCATCCGGGTCCAGCTAGCAGGTAGCGGTATAATGGGAAAAGGTCCCATGACCGGTGTTTCAGATGCCCTTCTGGCTAGTATATCAGCAGCATCGTTTCCACGTGAGCTACTGTGTCCTTTTATCCATTGTAATACTAGGGAATTTCCCAGGTCACATACCTTAGTGAGGGCTAAGTGACACTCAAGGGTCAACCCTGAAGTGAATTCATGGCTTTTGATTGCCATGAGTGCTGCTTTACTATCCGATAAGATCCGAATCGAATAGTTTGTTACATTTCTTTTAATTATGGCCGAAGCTGCAAGTAGAAGTCCTAGGCATTCAGCCTGAAAGACTGTATTATGGGGTCCCAAGGGGTGCGAGATGTTAATGTTTAGGTCCTCAGAGAAGACCCCAGCACCCGTGCCATTTCCAGTCTTAGACCCGTCCGTGAAGATTAGTAGGTCTTCAACGCCGTTGTGTTTTGACGTGTATTCACGTAGCTGTATCTTATATTTCTTGTCAAAGATGAATTGTTTTGGGATCTTATCACTTATGGCAAGGAGTAAGGACTCCTTCTCAGCTGCCATAGTTAAGATCTTACTGTGTGCTGTAGGCACCATTCTCCATAGGTTTTGTGTCTTTAACCTTACAGCTGTCGCTAGAGCTTCTTGTCTTACAAAAAGATGTAGGGGTGGCAGGTCGAGCATTGCCTCAATCGCAGCAGTCGGTGTTGTGCTCATGCTGCCAGTGATTGCCAGACAGGCGAGTCTTTGAAATCTCT
Organism: Colias eurytheme; assembly: GCA_907164685.1. Lineage (NCBI taxonomy): Eukaryota > Metazoa > Arthropoda > Insecta > Lepidoptera > Pieridae > Colias > Colias eurytheme. The sequence goes on along the minus strand of CAJQZN010037074.1, from coordinate 1,400 downwards.
GCAGTTTGCTTATAGCCGCCGATTGTTGTGTCTTTGGCCACCAAACCACAGAGCCGTAAGTTAGCATTGGTCTTATGACAGTTTTGTAGAGCCACATTGTGACTTTCGGGGAGAGCCCCCATCTATTACCAATCATTTTGTGGCACTGCCAGAAAGAAATGCTTGTTTTTTCGATCTTATTCTCAAGGTGTTTGTTCCAGTTGAGTTTATCGTCTAAGGTAATCCCGAGGTACTTAACCTCTTTCGATAACTGAAGTACGGAGCCAAATAGCTTTGGTAGCTGGTAGCTTCCTAGAAGGCGTCGGTTAGTGAATAGAACAAGTTCCGTCTTGCGCGGGTTCACTGAAAGGTCATATTTGTTGCACCAGCGCTCAACTATTGATAGAGCTCTCTGTGTAATTTCACAGACAACACTCGTGAACTTACCAGAGATAAGTATTACTAGGTCATCTGCATATCCAATGGTATGGAATTTGTTTTTGTTTAGTGTGCTGATCAAGTCGTTCACAACTAGGTTCCACAGGAGCGGTGAGAGAACTCCCCCTTGTGGGCAGCCTCTGGTGACCAGCACTTTCTTTGTTTTATCCTTGCTAAGTTGTATCTCTCTACTGCCTAGCATGTTTATAATCCATGAGACTACTGTGGGGTTAACCTCATGCTGTGATAGGGCATTTTGTATACTTGAGTAGTGTGTCTTATCGAAAGCTCCCTCAATGTCTACGAAAGTGCCCAAGCACATTGATTTTTCTTGTAGGGCTTCTTCTATTTTGGACACTACACAGTGTAAGGCCGAATCGGTAGATTTACCGTGGCTGTAAGCATGTTGGTTCCGATGTAATGGAATACGCACGAGGGCAGTATCCCTAATGTGTCTGTCACAGAGCCGTTCTAATGTTTTGAGTAAAAAGGATGTGAGGCTGATAGGTCTGTGGGCTTTCGCATCCGTGTAGTCTGTTTTCCCTGGTTTAGGAATGAAAATAACATCAACAGTCCTCCAGCTGGTCGGTATATAGCCGTGAGCGAGGCTGGATGTCAGAATGGCAGATAGGTGAGACGTGAGTACCGGCCCCCCCCATTGTAGTAAAGCCGGGTATATACCATCTGGACCAGGTGCCTTGTATGCTTGAAAGCTGTCGATTGCCCATTGTACTTTTTCCTTACTGACTATGAGCTCAGCAGTACTCCAGTTTTCCTCACATGGTGTGTGGGTTGCTGTGTCTTTCCTTTCATGTCGTTGTATGAATTTGCAGCCGGGGAAGTGTGTCTGCATCAGAACAGCTTCCGTCTCAGCTGGTGTTTTTGTAAGAGTGTTGTCGCATTTTTTGATCGATCCCAGCTTGGACGTATTGCAGGAGGAGATGACTTTGCGCACTCTGTTTGCTTGATTACAGGATTCAATG